>PVLD010000277.1:230246-323184 GCA_004027595.1 Dinomys branickii | reverse complement strand
ATATCAATGGATAAAGCAACAACTACTGTTGAGACCATATCACCTTGTCTATAGATTAGTTGTGATTGTACTATTTTCTATGATAATGGGTGTCTGTTTGTCAATATGTTTTTGTACTTTTATGTTTCTAAAATAAAAAAAAAAAAATGCTAAAAAAAAAATAAAAGATCATGCTGAATCTGATGCACAAGGGCGGTTTAGACCTGGCCTCACATGCCAGGTCCTGTCTAGTGCCAGCCTTTATATTCTGTCTGTCACCAAATGTAGGGTTAAACGGGCTCTCAACAAGCAAGATAGCTAAGTATTAGTGTCCATTTTATATAGCATTTCTTACTGAAGGTCTAGCTGTAACAATCTTCTAATAGTTGGATATGCCTGTGTTGTGTTTTCCTTCTGATCTTTGGATTGGGACCATGCTTAGCAGTGGAATCCCCCCCAAAGCAGCAGTTCTTATTCTTAATCTGGGGCAATTTTCTCCTGTAGGGGACATATTTTAATGACTGGATGCAGTTTTATTTGAAACATTTCAGAGAAAATGGGAAAAGAATGGGGATGTTGTTAAACATCCTACCAGGCACAGGATAGCCTTTCACAACATGGAATTTTCCAGCCCAAAATGCTAATAGTTTCCAGGGTATGAAACTATCCTACAGCTTGATCTATTCCCTGCTTTTGCCAACTCATTCCTTTAAAAAAAAAAAAAAACAGTTTATATCCATAAAAGCCACTTGAGGCATCTGTGGATTTCCAATATAGATTTCGAAGACACATTCTTAAAGATGCAAACTTAGTATGTCTAGGGTTGGTCTTACATTTTGCCTTTTAACAAGTACTCCAGGTAATTTTTTTTTTTTTTTTTGTGGTACTGGGGATCGAACTCAGGACCCTGCGCTTGCTAGGCAAGCGCTTATTCCACTGAGCTATATCCCCAGCCCCTACTCCAGGTAATTTTGAAGCAAGGGATAGGAATTCTACTTTGATGAACAGTGCCTTCAGGGGATTAAATCTTGATTCCAATAGTTAGCTTGGTACCTGAGACCAATCTGCTCACTAACTGATTTTCCTGGAATAAACTGCCTGCCTGCATTTCTGAAAATAATATGTTCCTTACCTTACCTTCATATTCTAGTTCCTGCCCTTGTTCCAATGAACAAGTAATTATAGGTCTTGACTAGACAATAAAGATTAAAGATACACATTCTTTTCTTTCATGAGTTATAAAACAATGAAGGAAAGGACAGATAGTTGATAGTGTTCTAGTTTCTCCCATGTTTATACCAACAGTCTGAGCACCGCAGTGAGTCTGGAAGAATGACAGAGGTTAAGAATGAGAGCATCTTTGGTGGAGAGCGTAGCTTCCTCCTAGGGTGCTTGCTGGCACACCCGAGGCTCAGGGTTTGGTGTCTGTCAGCGGGGGAAAAAGCATCTGAAAACTGTCATGCGTACATTTTTCCATCTTTTACATAAGAGTGTAGAAATTTTTGTTTAAAGCATTACTGGAATCCAGATACATTCATGCCTCTGACTTACTAGCCTAGTAACTTATAAAAAGTAAGATTATATAAAAGTGCTAAGCCAAGAGAGAATACTCAGGTTTCTCAGATTAGGTCAGTTCAGTTATTCCTTCCATCTTCATGTTCACGGACACACTTAGCATCTCTGCTGTTAAACATACAGCAACTTTAAATTATACATTGTATTTTTGCACTTAACAGATTTCCACTGGCTCATCTGGGTTAATTTGGAGTTGGTTTTCACTAATTGCCTCCTCTTTAAGTATGTTTTTTCATGTTATACTTCAACAATATCCTGAACACGATAGAAACTATAGATGTTGCTCTGAAGAATTTTTTTATTTTATTATTGGTTTTGTAGCCAGTTAACTTGGTTGAACTCAAGCTCCAAAGTCAATCTCCTTGCAGTTCACAACATGTGAAGTCTCCCATCAGTTCTTGTGGTTTTAACTGGGACCTTGAAATCAGCAAAAGCTTGTTAAGCTCAGGGATCACCGTGAGGACCGAGCAGCACGGCTCCCGGTAGCTCTCTCCTTGGCAGGACTGCCTGCTCAGATTCCACATTCACTGGTCACTCCGATTCCTAGGATAGTAAGACCTGGGTACTTACGTAATTTCTTGATTCAGTGGCACTGTGTGGGGCTTGCGCTAGGATTTTAAAAATACGGTTTCCTCTTAATAGAGTTAGTGCCCCTCTACTGTCAGACGGCTTTTCATCACTTTCCATTAAGTTTAGATCATTTTAAAAATACTTAGTCCAAAGTTGATTTTTTTCAAAAGGATTAGGCCTAAAAAGCTACTCTAGCATAACTTGCTATGACATCCTAAATCAAGAAATCATAAATACACTCATACATCTTAAAATAATGCCTGAATCTATATGACTGTATCTTCCAAAGTACAGTGTACAGACCCTGGGTCAGATCTAGTATACACTGGTAAGTCCATGGCTTCTTTTCAACTCACTGTTAGAGTAACTGTAAGGTTATTCTCCTGTGACTGAAAAATAAAATATGGTAGCTTAATATACTATATTTACAAAGTTAATATAACATGGTAGTATTTATACTGAGAAGAGAAATATCAAAACTGGCTTTCTCACAATACTGTTCTTCTATCGTATTATTATAATTAGTTGAGAAGCTCAATATATGTGAGTTCCACAATTTCTATAAGCTTGCAAATGTTGAAATCTGTTTCATTCAATGCATTTAATGAAAAGATTAGAAACAAAATTAGACGCATTCCATATAGTAATACCCTTTTCTCCACCCACTAATTTTCAGCTGTTTAAAAAGTACATATTTCATTATGGGAACTTGACGGTATTAAAGCAGATTACGATTTTTGACACACATTTTGATTTTTTATTATTTTGTGGTTGACAGCAATCTCTAGCACTTTTTCATATAGAGTATTTATGTTTACTTTTATGCCAAAGGAATGCTCTTAAACTTTATTGAGGCTTTTTTATAATAGGAGAAAAGTAAGCTTCTTTTCCATTTAGCCTTGTTTCAAATTGCTTCATACTGTTTTATTCTGAATGTGAAGCGATGACTTACAAATTAACATCTGCAGGTAGGTGGCTATTTTTTGTACACAGTGTTTGCATATCTGAGAAAGTTTTGCAGTGTTGTCCTGAGTGCTCCTGTAGAAGAAAGTGTACAGCAGTACTTATGTTTAATTCCTGTTGGTAGGCAGTGAACTCTTAAGAAAAAGAACAAAGAAAACGTTGCATATCTCTTTATTCCAATCACATCTTGACTTCTGACATTTCTCCGAACACTGCCTGACAAAGTGAAGCTGATTTAATCACATGTCTGATTGTGAGTGTGTAGCTGCAGTCAAGTCAAATAGTAAAAATACTCAATGTTTAAGCTTGTATTCTTCTGTGTGTTCTTTTTCTGTTTTATCCCTCACGCTTCTATCGCTAAGTTATTCACTTCTTACCTCACTGCTAAATATATTCCTCTATGGTTGTTTTTGGGTGTTTCGTTTTTTAAAACCAGAAAACACAATGCAAAGGTAGACTGAGGCTCAAGGGAATCTAAAATTAAGGTAACAGACTCATTCATTCTTAGGTTTCTGTGTGTGTAAATTGCTTCTAAAGCATAATAACTTGTTTCAAATAACAGTTGACCTTAGACGAACCTAGGCTTTTTGTTCATTCATTTTTTGTCTTGTTTTTATGGTGCTGAAAATTGAACCCAGGGCGTTTGGTCTATGGTGGGCAAGCCCTTGTACCACTGAGCCATGTCTCCTATGCAGCCCTAGGCTGTTCTTTAGCTCCTCAGACCTATAAATTCTGCTTCAGGTTATCTTTAAAGCACAGCATCAGCAACTGTTTGTTCTTTAGGAAAATAATTACCCCATACTCACCTTATGTTCCTTTGCTCTATATTTTATATATCTTGAAGGACTCTATAGTCCACTGCTGCCTGTTCAACTTCTCCCACCTCTCTATTTACTACAACCTACTTTTCTTGATCCTTGTTTCTTTTACTACCACCATTTCATTTCATACCAGTGTGTTTCTTCCCCAGCAATAGAGAAATGAGCAAAGATTTGAGCATCTGGCAGAAGGATAAACAAAAGCTGGTCTTGGTGGTGCATTTCTGTAACCCTAGGCTTTGGGAGGCTGAGACAGAGAATCCCACAAGCCCAGGTGTTCAAAGCCAGCTTGGGCAACAGAGAGGAGCCCCTGTCTCATACTCCCCACAAAAGGAAGTACATTTACATTTAAATCTCCTCTGGAAATGCCCCTTCTTATTTTTTCCTCACTGAATTCAGGTCTCATTCCAGTGTACCCAGATTGTGGAGAATTATGCTCCACGGCCCTAACTGCTAGTTGTGAAATTTGTCAGTATCCTCACCCATCAGGACAGACTGAAACACACACCATTCAGACTCATGACCATCACAGCTCTGCATCAGTGTCCTGCACCATCCTGGAACCTGCTTGTTATCTTTCTCCTTGCTGTCTCCCACCCTCAGTGTTTGTGACTCACCTTAAAAATTCTATCATCTTAGCTCTTCTTACCTTTTACTCCACCATGACAGGCCAGTTGAGAAACACTGTGCCTTTGATACTCATTCATCCTAGACTAGAAGTCCTTATCTCTGTCCCTTGACTTTTTTGGAGCTTAGCTATTTATTCTTTTAATCCAATGTATTTTCTTTAAAAAACAAAATATTGTAGGGTAGGACAGCCTGGGTGGCCTCCAGCTTCCCTCTCCTGGTTATAGCACGGTCCAGTGAGGGGCCCCCATCTGTGCTGCCTGCTGCAGTCCACACAGGTTTTCAAAGCAAGAAGACTGCCACAGCTGTCGTGCACTGCAAAACAGCAACAAGATTATCGAGGATGTGATGAAGAAATATATGCTGCAGTGCAAGTTCGTGGATCTTGCTCCGCTTCTGAACAAGTAGTGGCTCGCAGGTATAGAGTTCTGAGTCTGCATGAAGAGTGGTCATCAGTTATGCCTTCCTTAGTGCATCTCCAACTATCTGGTAGCCTTTTACCAGAAATACTCAGATGAGCTGCCCAAGAAGATCAAAGAATTTCTCAGTTCAGTGTGGTCAGACCCTGCTTGTAGCTGATGCCATCATTTCACGTCCCAAAATTAAGAGACTTGTGCCCATCATCACTACCAGAAATTCTTTAATCCCATCATGAGGATCGAGGTTTGCCTTTTTAACATGCAATGTGATATTTAAAAGTTAGAAAAGTTTAGGAATATATTTCCTCAGCTCTCAACAATCTCTCTTACGATTAATTTTCTTGACAGTTTACTTACAAACCTAGTAAGTTATTAGCATTTTAATGCATAATATTATTTAATAAAGTGTTCATAATAGCTAATCCAGTTTATACTAAAAGTCAGTGGGAGCTGAAGAAGGTGATTAGTGTGCCTATAAATAAAGCTGTGTAAATTATTATTGTTGCTGCTATGTTAATTAGTACGGGAAGGATGTAAACCAACAGTTTTGGGGTATGGGCCCAAGAGCTTATTTAGCTGACCTTACTGTTAGGATGTGGTGTATGGGTAGCACATGGAATTTTGAGTTCTTTGGTGTAGGTTCAATTCCTATTGTCCTAGAAATAAGAGGGTTGTTTACCTCTATGTTTTACTCTATCAAAGTAACTCTTTTTTCAGACATATTTCTAGATTGTTTGAGGTGGAATACTAGATAGGGGGATAGGCATTCAGATGTGTCATATGCATAAGGCGAGGGTTAAAGGAAGAAAGTTTTTTCATAGAAGATGTATGAGTTGGTCATATCGAAATCATGGATATGATGCTTGGATTCATAGGAATAAGGCAGTTAAAGAGTGTTTTTAGTATAAAGCTTGTGAAGATTTCAGAATGTAAGGGATTTGGTATAGAGTTGATGAAAATGATTGTTGTTAAGGCATTTATTAGGATAATGTTTATATATTCGGCTATGAAGAATAAGATGAAAGGACCTGCGGCGTATTCTACATTAAATCCTGAGACTAGTTCTGATTCCCCTTCAGTAAGGTCAAATGGGGCTCAGTTAGTTTCCTCTAGGGTTGAGGTAAATCATATTGTGGCTAATGGTCATGTAGGTAGAAGTAGTCATATTTTTTTTGAGTAGTTGCAAGGGTAGATAGATTGAATGATCCGTTAAGTAGTAGGATAGATAGAAGGATACTGGGGAGTGTAACTTCGTATGAGATAGTTGGGCAGTGGCTTGTAATGCTCCAAACAGTGCATATTTAGAATCTGATGCTCATCCGGATTATAGGATAGAGTAGACTGCAAGGCTTGATATAGTTAGGATAAATAGTGCTCCTAGGTTTATACTGATTAAGGGTTAGGGTATGGGTATGGAATTCATAGTGATAGTGCGAGTGTTAATGCTAGTGTAGGGGCAATAGTAAATAGAATAATGGATGATATGGATGGGCGAAGAGGTTCTTTGATAAATAATTTTAAAGCATCTGGGATTGGTTGGAGGGTGCCATAAGGTCCTACGATGTTGGGACCTTTTCGTAGTTGTATGTAGCCTAAAATTTTCCGTTCTGTTAAAAGTTAGAAATGCTATTGCTAGGAGAATTTGGATAATGGAGATAAGAAAGTTGATTATGAACATGAGTTGATAAGGAGAGGAGTTGAACCTCTGGGTGTAAAGTTTCAAGTTTTATGCAATTTACCAGGCTCTGCCACCTTAACAAACCCTTGTCTGGGGGTGGTTGTGTGAATAGCTGGTGAATTAATATTTTATCATTTTTTGGCTATTAAGGCATAACAGATTTATTGGACTCATATCTCACATCCTACACAAAAGTTGAATTCAAAATAAATTACAGAAAAACAAAGCCTGAACCATAAAATTCCCAGGGGGAAAACATCTGGACATTGGCTTTGGCGGTGATTTCTTGGAAGTGACACCAAAAATAAAGGAAACAAAACCAAAATAACCTAGTGAGCCCTCAAATTTCAAAGGCTTCACAGCAAAGGAAATGATCAAGAAAGCACAGACAACTTGGAAAGAAAATGTTTGCCAACCATATATCTGGTGATGAGTAAATATTTACAATACATAAGAAACTTACACAACTCAACAGAAAAAAGCCAAATAACTCAATAGACATTTCCTCAAAGACATAAATAACCAAATGAGATAAGGTGTTCATCATTAATCATGAAGGAAATGCATATTGAGATTATAATGAAATACCAATTTATATGTGTTAGGCTGGCTTTTAAAAAGAACAGAACAAAACAAATTTTGGTAGGGATATGAAAAAAAGGGTTTCTAGTACACTGGTTGGTAGGGATAGAAATTGATACAGCCACTAATTCCTCACAAAACTAAAAACGATTATATATAATTCAGTAATCCTATTTGTGGATGTACATCTGCATTTCCATATTTTATAGCATTACTTACAATTGCCACAACACAGAGGCAACTGAAGTTCTTCTTGACATACAATGGGTAAAGAAAATGTGTATACATATAATGGAATCCATTAATCCTAACAAATGAAATCATATTCACAGTGTTAGTTCTTCCTATCCATGAGCAAGGAATATCTTTCCATTTTCTGAAATCTTTGAGCTCCTTTTTCAGAGTACTGTATTTTTCACTGTATGGATCTTTCATTAGTTTGAGTCCTAAGTATTTCAAATTTTTGGATGCTATTGTGAAAGGTATGGTTTCTTTAATTTCTGTCTCAGTGTATTTGTTGTTTGTGTGTAAGAATGCTATTGATTTTTGAGTGTTAACTTTGTATCTGGCTATACTACTGAATTTTTTATTCTAGGAGTATTTTGGTGGAGTTTTGGGGGTCTTCCATGTAGAGTATCATGTCATCTGCGAATAATGATAATTTCACTTTTTCCTTCCTATCCTTATTCCTTTTATATCTCTCTCTTGTCTAATTGTTCTGGCTAATGCTTCCAAAACTGTGCTGAATAGGAGTGATGACAGTGGACATCCTTGTCTTCTTCCTGATTTTAAAGTGAAAGCTTTCAGGTTTTGTTCATTTAGTATGATGTTGGTTGTTAATTTGTCATAGATGGCTTTGATCAGATTGAGGTAAAGATAATCTATTCTTATTTTCTGTAGCGATTTTATCATGAGCAAGTTTTGGACTTTGTGAAAAGCTTTTTCTGCATCTATTGAGATGATCATGTAGTTTTTGTCTTTGGCTCTGTCGTTATGGTGTATTACATTAATTGATTTGCATAGGTTGAATCATCACTGCCATATTTCCCAAATTGTGATACAGATTCAATGTCATGCCAATTAAAATACCATTAGTGTGCCTCACAGATCTAGAGAAAATATTCCTAAAATTCATCTGGAACCAGAAGAGAGCCAGAATAGCAACAGCAATCCTGGGCAACAGACACAAGTCAGGAGGCATCACAATCCCTGACTTGAAATTATACTACAAAGCTACTGTGATAAAATCAACCTGGTACTGGCAAGAAAACAGACCTGAGGATCAATGGAACAGAGTAGAAGATGTAGCTACAACCGCAAACACACTCAGCCACCTTATTTTAGACAAAGGGGCCAAACATGTTCACTGTAAGAAAGATCACATCTTTAATAAGTCATGCTGGGAGCCAGGTATATAGCTCAGTGGCATAAGCACCTGCCTTGTGCCTGCCAGGCAACTGAAGTTCAGTCCTAAATTCAATTCCTGGTACAAGAATAAAAATTAAAAAATGCTGGAAAAATTGCCTCACCACGTGCCCAAGAGTGAAACTAGACTCATGTCAATTACCATGCACCAAACTCACATCAAAATGGATCAAAGATCTAAATATTAAAACAGAAACACTAAATCTACTCAAAGAAAAAGTAGGTAAAAATCTTGAAGACATAGGGTTAGGCAGAGAGTTCATGAACCAAAACCGAACTGCACAGGAAATACCTAAAAGAATCAACAACTGGGATCTCACTGTATTGAAGTTTTTGCACATCTAAAGAAATCACCAACAGAATAAAAAGAAAACCTACAAATTGGGAAAAAAATTTTAGCCAACTGTCCCTTAGTCAAAGAACTATCTAGAATATATAAAGAATTTTTAAAAATCAGCCCCCCCAATTCAAAGACCCAATCCAAAAATGGGTATCTGAGATGAATACATACTTCTCAGATAAAAAAATACAAGTGGCAAATAAGTACACAAAAAAATGTTCAACATCATTAGTCATTCAAGAAATGCAAATTAAAACAACACTGAGATTCCACCCACCCCAGAAAATGGCCATCATCAAGAAATCAACCAATAACAAATGCTGGCAAGTCTGTGGGGAAAAAGGAACTTTGGTCCACTGTTGGTGGGAATGTAGGTTGGTACACCCATTGTGGAAATCAGTCTGGAGATTCCTTAGTAAACTAGGGTTAGAGGTCCCATTCAATCCAGCTATTTTCCTTTTAGGTGTTTTTCCAGAACTAAAAACATCATACCACAGCAATATATGTGTGCCCACATTTATAGCAGCACAGTTTATAAAAGCTAAATCATGGTAGCAACCCAAATGCCCATCAATTGAGGAATGGATAAAAAAGATGTGGTATTTTTATATAATGGAATATTACTCAGGTATAAAGAAAGATAAACTCGAGGCTTTTATATGTAAATGGATGCAACTAGAGACCATACTCGTAAGTAAAATAAATCAGACCTGCATGTGTAAACACTGTATTGTCTCACTAGTATAAGAACCTCAAAGTAAATAAAATCTAAAAGGTACAATAGATATTGTGAAAGGGAAAGAAACTGCTCAAAAGGAAAAACAACTGGGATGAGGGAAAGAGAAAAGAAAGAAGGGGAAAATATGTAATATGTATACACAGGAGAGCTAAGATACTTGTACTACTAATGTCTATTGCTGTATGGAAAGGAACAGTTAATATTTAATTGTTTGATCAATCTTACATGCCTATATTTGTTTAAATGAGCAATTTGAAGATAATAACTAACACAACAACCATTGTTAATTTCCTATCACCTTGTCTGAAATTTTGTATTGCTTTTATTGTTTTTGTTTATGTCTTTGTGTTTGTTAATATGTTTTCATTCTTTTGTCTTTAAAATAAAAAAGTAGAAGAAAACCAAATGAAATCATTAAAAAAATGAAGTTCTGTACATGTGCTACAACATGGCTGAGCCTGAAAGATATTATACCAAGTGAAACAAGCCAGACACAGAGGGACAAATGATATATGAAACGATTTGTATAATAAATGTAAAACAGTCAAAGTCATGGTAGTAAAGTAGAATGGAAGTTTCTGGGAGAAGGAAAAGGAATGGGAAGGTATGATTCAAAGGGTACAATGTTCTAGCTCTACCTGATAAGTAAGTCCTAGAGAGTGACTATAAAACATAATGCCTATAGTTTAAAATGTTGTATTGAATTCTTTTTAAAAATTCACTAGGATGGTAAATCTTATGTTTTCTTACTACACACACACACACACACACACACACACACACACACACACACACAATAAGAGGTCAGGAGAAAATTCTGAACTTGATAAATAGATTTATGGCATATATTACAGGCAGAGTAAAAAGAACACGCACACATTGGGAAAAATTTTTAGCCAACTGTCCCTTGGACAAAGGACTTTCATTTAGAACATATAAAGAATTTTTTTAAAATCAGCCCCCTCAAATTCAAAGACCTGATCCAAAAATGGGCATCTGAGATGAATACACCCTTCTTGGATAAAGAAATACCAATAGCAGATAAATACATGAAAAAATGTTCAACATCATTAGCCATTCAAGAAATGCCAATTAAAACAACACTGATTTGTGTTGTACTATACTTATCGCTGATTCATACTGTACATATTAATGATGTGTAGATTTGTGTGTACAAAACTTTTTAATAGACTTTATTTAAATGAAAGACAGGGAATGAGAATTTAAACTGCAGTAGAAGATATTTATAATCTTTTAAAATTAGTATTCATTACTATATTTAAATTCCTGATGCTGGATATTTTATAAAGAGGTTTATTTAACTCTCAGTTAAAAGCTCCAGGGCATTGTGGTGGCAACACCTTGGCTCTGGTGAAGCCCTCACGGTGAACAGCATCACAATGGAGAGTTTGTGTGAAAGAAGAGATCATATAGTGATACAGGAAGCCAGAGAAAGACTGAAGCCCCAGAATAACTGTGTCAGTCCTTCTGAGAGCTTGTCCGCAGTAACCTAATGACCTCTCACCGGATGCCCACTTCTTACCACCATCTGATCCCCAAGGTGTATCCCATCTTGATCCTGACCCAATCCTTATTCTAGAATCCACCCTTTTTCCAATGGCCACAGGGGAGACTTCCTACATACGGGTGTGATAGTGTTACTATTACTTCTATTTGTATGGAGAGAGCAAAGAGGAGAAAGGAATAATGGGGCTTGCAGAATCCGGGTTAGAAGTTGAAGGTTTTTGCCCACTAAGCATCTTTATTTACAGAGGTTAGTTTTCTCAGCTGCATAGTCACTTAGTTGATCATCAGGTACTTATTATGTATCTACACTGTCTGACACTGTGCTAGATATTGCACATATGGTGATAAATGACATAGATTTTATCTTGATATATTTTACAGACTAAGGAAGCAGACATCAAACAATTCATAAATGATTAATGAAATTAATGTAATGAAATTTTGCAAATTACTGGCAATTGCATTTGAGGTTTGATGAGTAGCGTGAACAAGGTTAGATGGATGTAGGTGAAGGAAGGCTTCTCTAAGGAGGACATGTGTCAAGGGGAACTGGGAGGGATGAGTAGGAGTTACATGTGTAACAACTCTCATGAGAGAACATATTCCACACGTAGGAGTCTCATGAGCAGGAACACTGAGATGGGAGGGGCAGGGTGTTTTGGAGAAACTGGGTTAACTAGAAGAGAATGATTAAGGAACAGGGAGAGGAACAACACCAGAGAAGTCCAAGACAAATAAGCTTTAGAAGCATTTTGAAAATTCCAGTCTTGATGGTAGTAAGGTTAATAGGAGACAACTGACAGCAAAGAAGTGATATTACTATTTGTATTTCAAAAAGAAAATTGTGATTGCAGTTTAGAGGATGTTTTGGAAAAGAGAGAAAAGGATGAGTCCAGATTCATTGCACTGGTGAAGGCAAGAAATTATGATATCTGGCCCAGGGTGTTGGCAGTGCTGATGGACAGAAGATGAAAGAATTGTTAAAAAATAATTAACTGTCTTAACTATTAAGATTAAAGGTAAGCAATAAAGGAAAGGAGTTAGGGCAACTATCAAGTTTCTAATTTGAGCATTAGAGCAGGTACTTTTTAAAATATTCCAGCAAACCAATAAATGCCAAGAATGTTTGTATTATCTTTACAGAGTCAGCAAGTTTTTATTTTGTGAAGCATAGGTATTTCAGAAATTATACTTACTAGTTTTACCATTTTTAAAATTAAGATTGTTGGTACAGTTTAGGTACACATAATGATCACATTCACTATAAGAAATTTGTACCTGTACCTGATATAACTGGATTCTTTTCTCCCATTGTCCTACCCTCCCAACTTCCACAATTAAAAAAAATCATTATGTTATTTAGTTAAAGTAAAAAGGATATAACAGAATAAAGGACAGTCTTCAGGAGAAGGTGCTTGGTGACCTTAATGTGACTTGTTTATCTGTAATATGCTGTGTGGACAGACACACACAATAGTAGCTTACCTGTTTCTTCTTTTACCACTAACACATAAAAACCTCCCAATAATTTCATACCAGTCCATGTATCAGCGTTTGCGAACTTCTTCTCTACTTCTGAGGATTTTGGCTATTTATACAGGAGAGTAAGTTTTGTAACAGGGTCCAATGGAGACTTTTTTCCTAACATAAGAGACATATCTATATCTTTAAATGCTAATATCAAGAAAATACAAGAAGAGGTACAAGATGTAAGAGGAATAAAAGCATAATTTATAATGGTATTCTTGAAAAGGAAGTACCGGCTGGAACCTCTGTCTCAAGATAAACAAAAAAGGACTGTGATGTTCCCCACTGTGAATCCTGCATTTAATCTCCAATCCACAATAGGTAGGTAGGTAGGTGTGCAGATAGAAGCAACTCCTCCACTACAGGAGAAGTGTAAAGTGAAGAGAATAGATGTTTGTAGATTTGGTAGCTGAGAACTGAAGTCATTCCCTTGTGAAATTTATATTTTCTCCATAAAAAATAAGCCAATAAGCCAACCTAAGGGCAATGGAAGAAATGGTAGATCAGAATTTTGAGGTTATTTTGGAAAAGGGAGAGATAAGGTACATGAGAATCATGAATTTTTACAGAGTATTGGGGATCTATCAGATTGTCATGAATATTTTTGAATTTTTATTTTTACTAGTACTGTAAATATTTACAATTCATGCAGTTTATAATCATGGGAGTGGTTACATGTACATACTATAGCTTGTTTCTTTTTTAAAAAATCTCCTTCTCCTTCCCTCCCTTCCCCCTTCCCCACTGGTTCCCCATCTCTTTTTTCATAATTGTTGATATTACCCTTTCTCCTTTTCCTCACTTTTTCACCCCTTTCCTATTGCAAGAGATTCATGCTCTTGTCTTCTGTCTACCTCATGTTACTTTCTTTGTAGTTTGCCTCACACAGATGAGAGACACCACATGGTATTTAAGCTTGTGTGTCTGATTTATTTCACTCAACATTACTTTCTAGGTGCATCCATTTTGCTACAAATATCTCAAATGTGTCATTCGTTATAGCTGAGTAGTATTCTATTATATATAGATACCACAGTTTGTTTATCCAATCACACGATGATGGGTATATAGACTGCATCCAGGGTGAAGCTATTATGAATTTTGATGCTGTAGACACTGGTATCCAAAATATTGCTGTAGTATGATGACTTATCCTCTTTGGGAAAGATACCTAGCAGAGGGATAGCTGGGTTGTGTGAGATTTCTAATTTCAGTTCTTTAAGACTCTCCATACTGATTTCCATAATGGATGTAACTACATTCCCACCAACAATGAAGGTTTCCTTTTTAACCACAGCTACCCAGCATTTGTTACTGTTTGATTTCTTAATGATTGCAGGATGTAATGCTAGGATTGTTTTAATCTGTATTCCTCTAATGGCCAGAAATATTGAATATCTTTTCGTACATTTGTTGACCCGCTGAGGGATAAGGCCAAGCCTGGGGAAGGGAGCCCACTGAGAGTTAAGGCTGAGCATTTGGAATAGACCCGCTGAGTTGTAAGGCAAACCTGGGGAAGGGAGCCTGCTTTGGGCTAAGTCCGAGCCCGGGGAAGGAAGCCTGCTTCGGGGTAAGGCCAAGTCTGGGAAGGGAGCCCGCTTAGGTATAAGGCCGAGCTTCGAGAAAGGAGCCTGCTTGGTGGAAAAGCCAAGGCCAGGGAGGCAGCCCGCTGAGAGATAAGGCCGAGCCTGGGGAAGGGAGCCCCTTAGGGGTAAGGCAGAGCCGGGGAAGTTAACCTGCTTTGGGCTAAGTCTGAGCATGGGGAAGGGAGCCCGCTTAGGTATAAAGCCGAGCGCAGAGAAAGGAGCCCGCTTCGCGGAAAAGCCTAGCGGGGGAAGGGAGCCCGCTGAGAGTTAAGGCAGAGCCTGGGGAATAGACCCGCTTAGGGATAAGGCCGAGCCGGAGAAGGGAGCCCGGTTAGGTATAAGGCTGAGCCTGCAGAAGGGAGCCCACTGAGAGGTAAGGCAGAGCCTGGGGACGGGAGCCTGCTGAGGGGTAAGGCTAAGCCTGGGTAAAGGAGTCCGTTGAGGGGTTGTGCTGAGAGTTCACTGGTCATGAGGTTGTGTCCTGCGACTAGATCTTGGCTCAATCTTTAGGAAGGGGGTCACCTTGAGCAACTAAGTCTCTTGGACGGTCTGGACTCGTTTTCTCTCTCACATACACCTCCATCTACTTCTGAGATTACTGGGAGGCTTTGTATATACAAAGCCCCAAACACAAGTTTTTGTTTCCACGGGTTGAGATGAGAAGGCCCTTTAAACTCAGTCCTTCCTTCATACTCTAATTTCAGGTCATCTCCCCACCCAGAAATTTCTGATACCAACCCTTATAGGCACCTTATCATACTGCTGCACTACAGGAAAACCCACCCCAAGGATAAATACAAATCTTTCTCTGCTCTAAAGTAGTGCAATAGATCAATAAAATCAAGGAGGAAACGGGAAGCACCACTTTTCATCCTACAACACTATCTGAAAAAGAAATCAACCACTGAAGGAGACCCCAAGACATCACAAATTCAGGACTGCTATACAGAAGTGTATTAAACTCCTTATCAGAGAACTTTAACCCTCAAAAAGAAGTATTTGTGTAAGCCACCCTGCACTGTAGCAGCGCTAAGCTTGGTGGTGCACAGCTATAACCCTAGTCACTTGGAAGGCTGAGACAGAAGGATATAAGTTTGACGTTAGCCTAGGAAACTTAGTGGGATATTTAAAATTTAATGTATGGGGATATAAGTCAGCGATAGAATGCTACCCAGCACACGAGGCCGAGTCCAATCCCTTGGGGAAGAGGGACTGTAGCAGAATCATTGATTTTTAAATTGTGATCTTTACCGTTTATCTGGGTGCACTGACTCTTCTTAATTAAATCACTGACCGCAGATAAAGAGCTAATTTCCAGTGGAACCCTCGTTTATCTCAGTACTGTATCCCTTCTTTTGGTTATCCTGATTCCTCCCTCCAGCTGTCCTAAACAGGTTAGGAGAGATAACATATAAAGAACATAGGTTCTAGAGTTAAAGTACTTGCGTTGCGACAGCAGGCCCACCACTGTGGGGCTGAACTTTAGTCTGTCTACAAAACGAGGGTAACTCCTATCTCAGAGCCTGGAGCATTAAGTAGCATTACGCAAACCACAGTGTTCAGCAGGCTGTAAATTAATGAGCGCTGTCAGTGTCGCTCGTCCAGCCAGTACAGGCTCAGGCAGATGGAGCCGTTGGTCTCTGCGACCTCCTAGACCATCCAAATTGAAACCCTGCTCCGCTGTGGTTCCACGTCTCCACGACCATCGAAGCGGCCGCCCTGCTCCAGCTAACCCGAGCCGGGCCGAGGTTGCACACTGCCTCGGGCGTGCGCCGCGGGCTGGGGCCAGGCACGCTTCACATCCGCACTCTAGGGCACTGAGGGCGAAATTCCCGAGCCACAACACTACTTTTCGCAGGAAACAAGGAAAGGACTAAAGCCTCTCAAGAACAGTCCGAGAAGCTAGAACTTGTCGCGCGCATAATTTCCTCACGCTCCAGGAGACCGGCCCGCCTCTGCACTCTGCACAAGCGTAGCGGCGGGCGCAGCGCTTCCCGGAAGCGGGGCAGCGAGCGCTGGGATAGCAGGAAAGGGGCGGGGCAGGGACGGAAGTGCTGGATCAGCTGACGAGGCCTCGTGACCGTCGGGGCGGTGGCAACGCAGGCGTATGAGAGGGCGGCGCTTGGAGCCTGGCGAAGATGGCTGCCTCCAGAGCGAACCTCTGAGAGGCAGACAGGAGAGGCGGCGGGGGTCGGGTGCAGCGGCGCGGCGGCTCCGGGAACCTGCGGCTGCGGAGCGGCGCGGCCCCAGCGGCGTGCGGGACGCGGGGTGGGCGGGAGGCTGCCTCATCCCTCTGGACGCGGAGCCGGCGGCGGGAGGAGCCCGGCTGGAGCCGCCCCAGCCTCCCGCTAAGGTACAGCCGACTCCGGGCGCTGCACTGTGGGCTGTGCCGCCTTCTCGGCGCGCGGAGGAGGGCGGAGGGGCTGAGCCGCGGTCGGGGCCGCGCATCGCCTCCCGGAGAGCGGTGCTGGCGTCGGCCGGGGGACGCCGGACCTGGGCACTGCCCCGCCTGTGAGGCCCGCCGGCTCTGCCTAGCTCCACGTTTGCTGCCCGCCGCGCTCCCCGGGACGCCCCGACCCAGACCCCCGCCCGCGCGCTTCTGGCCCCTTCCCGCGACTCGGGCCGCTCTTTGGGATGCTCCGCCCGCGACCCGCAGACAGTTCCTGCCCAGCTCGTTTCGTTCTGTCAGCAACAGCTGCGTCGGCTCTTCTCCAGTCCTGCCCTTTTCTCCCTGAGCCAAGCTCTCCCCGGGACTCTGCTTCCTGCAAAGTTTATTCGCAGTGGTCTGTGTCTGGCCGCTGTGACTTCACTTCTGAGCGGAAAGTTGGAGTGCGGGAAGACTTTGATCCCTAGGAGGTGGCTGTTAAAGGCATTTCTGAGACTTGCTGCAGCCTTTTAAATTGCTCCCTTATTGTGGGGTGCTTAGTTGATCACTGCTCGTCTTGAGATTGTTTCCTTTAGCACTTGTTGGGAGGGTGCAGTAAAAATCTCCCCTAATACGTTGGTGGGCTCTCAATGATCTCGCCCTTCCTTCCGCTCCTTTTTTTCCCCTTTCCTCCTTGCCCTGCCTCCCCTAAAGAGGCTCCACGTGAAGCTCTTGCATCCTCTGCGAATGGTTTTACGCAGGAGGGTGAGGTTATTCTGAGCGTTTTTGAGTGTAGTATCTGCCAAAACAGGTAAAATTGCAGGATATTTTTTCAGGACCTGATTGTCTTTTTCTCAGTATTTTTTTTTTTCTCAACTTATGGATTTGCTCAACTTACGGATTTGGAGTAACATCTACATTACAGCGTTTGAGGAAATGATTTATAGTGGCCAGATTTTCTAGTATATTATCAATAATGTGTGGGTTAAAGGGAATGTGAAACAGGACTTCCTTTAATAAAAGGAAATTTATAGAAACGAGTCATTTAGTATCCTGAAAACACTAGATCTCAGTTTTTTGGTTTCTGGAAAGTGCTTCGTGCTTGGCTTAATTTAGGATATGACATAAAACCTTGTTAATATTTTAAATATAATGTGAAACAATGTTTAAGAAGCTGTATCTCAAACGTGGCCTCGGTTATTAGCGTTACAATGCATTCAGTAAACGTTTAAGTCTTTATTTAGAAAGCATTGCGTTGTATTCATTTGAAAGCAGGAAGTAGGACATTAAGAGAGGAAAAGAGGAATCAGTTATTAAGAAATAAGAGTGTAAAGAACCTTAAGACTAGAGTTCATTTCTTGGAAAATAATGGCATTTGTATTCCAGTGAGAGAGTAGATATTCCTCTTTTCTAAAGTGGTGATGGTTTGATGGTGGCCAAAGGGAATTTTGGAAATACGCTTTTGATTCAGTATTTCTCAGCTTTATCAGATCTGTAAAGCCTCCCTTTTTTGTTGTTGTTTTGTTTTGAGGTAGGGTTTGGTATGTAGTCCAGGTGGGCCTGCCTCAAGCCTCCCAAGTGTTGGGATTACAGGCATGTATCACTCTGTCTGGATCTTTTATTTATTCGTTTTTAGTTTTTTAGTAAGTAGTCAGCAGCTACATTTATTGACAGTCACAGGAAGTTGTGCTCAGGGCAGGTCTGGGCCAACAAAGGTGTAGTACGGACCAAGAAAAATGCCAGACAGAGAAATAGAATACTCGGGTCAAAGCACACAGAAGTAGTAATAGCAACCAAAAAGGAGTGGATAAATCAGGCTTTCAGTGGGGTGTGGTGGTGTACACCTGTAATCCCAGCTCTTGGGAGGTTGAGACAGGAGGGATCACCATGAGTGCTACTAGTTTGAGGGCAGCCTGGGCTGCATAAGCAAATTGAAGGCCAGCCTAAACTATATAGTGAGACCCTGTGTCAAAAATTTAAAAGCCAGACACCTCTGCTTTAGGTATCACCATCTGAATCTCTAGGTGTGATTGACAGCATTGTTTTTTGAAGGCTTCCTTTTTATAGCATATAATTGTAACTCTTTTAAAATAAGCATAATTGCCCTCTTTTGGTTTGGTCAGCTGAAAAGAGTTCAGTTAAAATAGCTCAGAAACTGATGAAGATTGACTATCTTGCTAACTCCGTATCCACAGACTTTACTGGTTATATGCCTAGAAAAGGTTGGGAAGAGCCCAGCCTGGGGAGTGTCTGTTATGCAGGCCTAGTGGAGGGGAATAGTAGCAGGGCTTTTCAGAGGGTTAAGAAACTGCTTGATTGTTCTGGTTTGATTCTCTTCTGGAACAAAACTAATCTGTGGAGAGAAAGGCAAACTTACTGGCCCTACTGTGAACATTCACTAAGCTAGAGGGAGATGAAATAAGAAAGAATATTATGCATGGGAGAAGGGCCCAGAATCCAAAACTACAGTCAGGGCAGATTCTGGAAAACCAAGAAGGCTGTACCTACTATATGACTTAGACTGAATCTCAATCAGAACAACAGACCGCATCCCTCTTTGCTACCGAGCTTAGAAACTTTGAATAAGTAAACATAATAACAGAAATCTACTGGGAGAGGCAAGAGATTATGCAGAGGCCTCTATCTCAGGTATCCTATACCACATGTCTAGTTTTTAGCAAACAAAAGATTTTCAAGAGGCATATGAAAAAGTACAAAAGAAAAAAAGAAAGAAATAGAAATTTCCAAAAGAAAGAGCAATTGTCAGAAATGCACTCAGGCTGACAGATACTATTACCCAACAGGAAATTTAAACTGTATGTTAAAGGTTGAAACATAGAAACAGACAAAATGTGGGATGGAATGGGTAAATTCACCAGAGATAGAAACTAAAATAATCGAAAAGAAATGCTAGAAATGAAAAACAGTAAGGGAGATGCAGAAAGCCTTTGAGCTACTAGATTTGTCACAGCTAAGAAATGAATCAAAACCTATAGATATGTCAGTAGAAATTCGCAACTGTGCCACAAAAGCATGCTAAAAAAACTAGAACTAATCATTTTAATATATGCATAGTTTAAATCCTAGAAGAGTGAACAGAAGAAATGTTTGAGGAAATTTTCCAGAATTAATGCCAAAACAAAGATCCAAGAAGCTTAAAGAATACACGCAGGCTACTTGCCTTCCCCAGTGCATAAAAACCTGTGGAAAAGATATCTAGGTGTATCACACTTAAACTAAAGGGGAAAAGAGGAACAAAGAGAAAATTTTGAAAGTAGGAAAAAAAGAAGATAGAAAAGATGAGTAACAGAGTGCAAGCAAGAAGAGGACTGAGTGACAACTTTACTGAAGAAGCCCAATTTCAACCCCACATTTATACCCAGCGAAACATTTTTTCAAGTGAAAATGAAGATACATGGAAATAAAAGCTGAGAAAACTTCTCCGTGTATCTGCTGTATAAGAAATGTTTAAAAGAAATTCTTTGTACAGATGAAGCTTCGACCTACAGAAATGAAGAATACTGGCAGTGAAATAAAATTCACTTTTTTCTTATTTTTAATTGTCCTATAGGATTTTTTTTTTTTTTTTTTTTGGCGGTACTGGGGATTGAACTCAGGACCCTGTGCCTGCTAGGCAGGCGCTTATTCCACTGAGCTATATCCCCAGCCCTCCTATAGGATTTTGTAAAGGGAAAATAGTGTATGTATCATATCTAAAGTAGAAAGTAGAACAATACAAAGAACATAGTCCACACAAACCTATTATGTGAAATTAGACTGGTTAAGTATAGATGTATGTTGTTAACTATAGAACAACAACTAAAAAGTAGGTATAAGAGATACAAAAGCAGTAGACAAATAAAACTATTAAAATACATATTTAATAGAAAGTGGAAAAGGAAATGATAGTAGACAACACATGGAACTAATGTAAAACAATGACCACTTCAAATGCGACCACATTAGTTAGATTGAATTAAAAAGCAAGATCCAATTAACTATACATTGCCTATGAGAAACCTGCTGGGAAGTTGTAGGTTAAACATAAAAGAGTGGACAAAGATAAACCATGAAATACTAAAAGATTATTATAGTAGCTATATTAGTAGGCAATGAAGACATTAAGGCATATACTGTATAATGATAACAGTGAGTTCCCAAAATCTGTGAAGTTTCTAGAAAATTGCGTTTTGGTTTTCAGGTATAACACCAAAAGAAAAAAAATGAGTAATCTGAGTATCAAAATGATATAATGTCCTGGATATTTGATCTTAAAAACCCACACTTTTGCTTATATAAAATTGAAAGGAATTTATTTTAAAATAGTTGTGCCATAAGAAGACATGTCATTCCTAAGAATCACAGTTTTATGCAGAATTAAACAGAAAGACTTAGGGGAGGAAGGAGTTAGGCTCATAAACCTCAAGAAGTTCATCAGTAACATTAAAAAAAGGAACTTAAAAATAGGAGCACTGTTTTTCACTTTAACTGCTATAATAGCATTTTGTCTTGAAAAAGCTTGCACTGGAAGGAGTCACAGTATGATTTGCTGTGATGCATGGGAATGAGGAAAGTCACGAGATTGGAGTTTGACAACAACAGATTTGAATGTGTGCTTCATTGATCTAAGATGTGTGCATTTGTGTGTTTTGTAAATGCCTAAGTAGCTCAGTTTTGCTGGCTACAGTTGCTTCATTCACCTGGAGTTTCCTAGTGATTCAGGAAATTGCACATAAGCAAATGTGAAATTTGCACTGTTCTTAAATTTTTCAGTACTCTGTCAATCTAGTTGGTAATTGCACATTACCAAAAAAGCATAGCAAAGCTCCACATTTCAATATACAAATATTTAAGGATGATCATACTGAAATAAGCAGTGAAGTTGTTGGAGACTTGCTTCTTTACCTGGAATCAGTTTGATTTATGACAAATTTGAATGGGGTATAGGTTTGTCATCTTGTGACTTAGATACCACAGGTAGAATTGCTAGCATTGTGTTATAAATTGGACAAGAGAAAGAAAATGTCATTTTACATGATAGTTTCATTCTTTTTTTTGAGACAGTATCACTGTGAAGTCCAGACTTGGCCTGAGCTTGAGGCAGTCCTCTTGCCATAGTCTCTCCAGTGTTGGGATTATAGGCTTGTACCGTGCCTGCCCTAATAGTTGCATTCTTAGGAAACATATATATATTAAACTCTATATAAACATATATATATTAAACCCATATTTTGTATTTCATATTTAAAATCTGGAATGAGTTCATTATAAATAGATATTTTACCACATGGACATTGGAAAAGTGTACTTGACAATTTTTCATGGAAATTTGAAAATTGTGCTGTAGGACACTTGTTAAATCTGTGGGACCATCTTATATATTGAGGAATGTCTGGTCTCATCCAGTAAATGCTAGTATGCTCAGTCATACTGCCTCAAATGAAATATACTCTAGTTGGCAATTTTATTTAGTGTTTTAAAATACATTTTTCTGCTCAAGCAGTGTTCATATGCTCAGCATGTGCCAATCAGTAATAACTGCTTGTTATGTGGAGTGATTCTTAATCATGGAAACTCCTGAGAATTTCCATGATGTAGGGACTACTTGTAGGAAGTAGTTTAAGCCAGTATGGTTCTGAATGATTTGTTTTTGCTAACTTATGGTAAGTCACCTCAGAACAGGTGCGTGTAAATAAGATTCAGTCAATAAAGATAAGCATATACTTTGCAGTAAGTAGTTCTTTTTAGATGCTTAACTTTAATGAACAACCTACATACTTGTTTTACTTGTACTTTTTGGACTAGTTTTGAAGAAAAGGGATTTTATGGTTTCAGTATTTTTGTTTATTTGTTTTTGAGACAGAATCTCACTTTGTAGTGCAGGTTGGCCTTAAATTTACATAGCCCAAACTGGTTTGAAGTCAAGGCGATCCTCCTGGCTCAGCTTCCTGAGTGCTGGGATTATAGGCATGTGCCATATGCCCGGCTTGGTTTCAGCATCCTTATGTTGCCTTTAGTGGACTACACTGCCTAAACAGTGTTCATGTTTAACATATGCCCATTGTTAGTATCTCTTTGCGTTAGACTGGGGTGGAGGGGTAGCTCAAACTAGCTTTGAATTCGTAGAGATCTTTCTGCCTTAGCTACCACACCTGGCTTATTGTCTGATTTTTCAGTAAACAGAAACAAAACTCCTAAAGCACTATACAATTATTTTAATTCTCTGATTTTTGTTAACAATAACAGAATTTGCTTAATGGAAAGGTTACTAAGGTCATGAACTTAGGAGACTTTCTCTAATAGTTCTTAAATTGTATATTGTTATACTAAAATTCAAACTTTTATACAGGGATTTATGATTTATATTTTTAGTCAAAATACAGAATGTATTTCGAATGTTTATCAAGTTTTAGGGCAGATAAACTATATTTACCATAAACTGTGGAGCCTGTGGATTTTGCTTTATTTTATTTTTGACTTTTAGAGACAGAATCTCAGGGGGCTGGGGATATAGCTCAGTGGAATAAGCGCTTGCCTACCAAGCGCAGGGTCCTGAGTTCGATCCCCAGTACCGCAAAAAAAAAAAAAAAAAAAAAAAATTTAGAGACAGAATCTCGCCATGTAATTTCAGGCTGGTCTTGCACTTGCGCGATCCCTCCAGCTTCAGTCTCCCTACTGCTAGGATTACAGGCATGCACCACCATGCCAGCCCCTGAGTTTCAAAAAAAATGGAATTTCTCCCTCTCGCAGTTTTTGGGGTAACTTGGAGGTCTCTTATGAACTCTTAAGGCACTGTGGGAGAGGTAGAAGTAATAAGAGTATTCTAGAAAGAACAAACCAGAAACTAGTGTTACTGCTATTTAGTATGGGGTGATTTGGAAATTGTAGCAATTTAATTTTGCTTTTAGTAGTATAGAGATGAATGTTTAGATGCTTGGATGCTTACTGTAAAACTTTTCTTCCAGTTGTGTTTGTTACAGGTTTAGGAAATTTGACCCATTACACATTTACTATAGGTACAGGGAGAGTAACAAGTTGAAATGTGGCTGCTGAAAATCTCTTTTGCCCGTTAGAACCTAGTTAGTATAATAGAGCTGTATTATTAAGGGTCTCTTTTTTTTATCTAAAGAAGAACTTATGGACCTAGTACACTTTGTTCTTGCAAAAGCTAAGTGGTGCTTCAAAGATAAAATGAAATAGAAATAAAGTCCAGGAAGTTTGAAGAATGTGTAGCAAAGTAAAACATGTAAATAATAGCAAAGTTTTTCTAAAATTGCTTAAATGGACATATTTCTAAAGAAAAACTTTCAGGGGCATATTTCAGGGTATTTTTAAATTTTGGGATGGGAAGAGTCATCTTCACTGGGAATTTTAATTTTGAGTCAGGGAGGATTGAATGGAGGATCTTTGCACTGAGCTACATTCCCAGCCCTATTTTACTTTTTACTTTGAAGCAAGGTTTTGCTAAAGTATAAATTGCCAGCGTGGGCTTGAATTTGGTGATCCTCTTACTTCACATTTCCAGAGTGCTGGGATTACAGGGATTCACCACCACATCCATATAATCACTGTTTTTTTTGAGACAAGGTCTAGCTATGTAGTTCAGGCTGGCCTTGAACTCACTATGTAGCTCAGGCAGCCCTCAAACTTGTGGTGATCCTTGTGCCTCAGCCTCCTATATGTGACTATCTAGTTTTTTATTGATGGATTAATTGGTTTTTTTTGGGACAGGGTTTCATTATGTAACCCAGACTGGCTTTGAATCTGGGGAGATCCTCCTACTTCAGCCTCCCAAGTACTAGGATCACAGGCAAGCACCAGCATGCCCAGCTAGTTTTTATTATAGGTGAAATTTATTTCATCAAATAAAACCTGTTTCCTGAGATGAAATTAGCATACATATGATTAAAATGGAAGAAATAGATTTAATTTCCAGTATTCGATTTTTACTCTTAAATAAAAAAGACCAATACAGTTAACTGCCAGGGTGTATATGTGTCCGCTCTCCTACCATTGTCCTCCCATTGAGATAATATTAAAAGTGTTTTTCTAGGTTTGGGGGTTACTTTTTTCCCTCCAATACTGGTCATCGAAACCAGCATTTTAAATTGCTAGGTAGTGCTGAACTATATCCTCAGCCCTAGGAGTTTTTGTTTTCTTATTTTTTTTTAGACAGGATCTTTGTAGCTCAGGCTGGCCTTGAACTCACAGCAGTCCTCCTGTCTCAGCCTCTTGAGTGCTGGGATTACACGTGTGTGCCACTATGCCCAACTCTAGGAGTTTATTTTTTAATGTTTTATGGATACATACCTAGCTTTTAGTTGGAAAGGAATAAATTTTAAAATGTAATAGGGGAGATCTCAAATAATTTTGTATGCTCTATGACAATGGAATTATTTAAAAGTTAATTTTGTTGTAGCAGGCAATACAAATGCTTCAGTGTTAAAATTTCTGGGCAGTTCTTTGGAGATGTGATTGCCAGTTGAAACTTGATATTGCTACTGGCTTTCTTACTCTCTGACAACACCTACCTCTAGAGGAATGAAACACTTGAACAAGTTAAGGAGCCTAAACTGAGATGTACTAAAACTTTAAATTATGATGTTTACGGCTTTTTCAAATTTGTAGGTACTGTATTATATACATTACACATACTGATTTATTCATTTAGAAGCCAGTACTTTCACCTGTACTTGAATCATATATTAAAATTAAAAGTTGAAAAACAGTTGTATGTGTCACTGTACATATGCTAGCTCCTCAGAGAACAAGGCAGGAGGATTCCTTGAGCCTGGGAGTTGGAGGCCAGCCTTGGAAGTAGAGACCTTGTCTCTTAAGGGAGGAAACCAGGGTTAAAGTTCAGGTGGAGTTTCCCCTGTACACAGCACATTTTATCTAAAACAGTTCAGCTGTAGCTTTTAAATCTGGGTAAAAATTAATGGTTTGTTAGCCATTTATGTTACTTGAAACAGTATTACCCTAGTAATATATTTACTTAGATTTTAAATCCATTTAAGAACAAAATTAGATTTTTAAGAAGCCAGTATATTCTCCCTTTGGTTATAATCACAGTTAGCCTTTACCATAATAATAGTTTTTCTTCCCTCTGCATTTTTGTAAGATACAGCTGTATGAATATGTATTGTCTTTTTTTGAATTAGCCTGTTATGGGAATGTCTGCCATATATTTAGGTGACATTTCACAGTATAGTAGATAAGCAATGTTTCCATTGTAGGAGATTTTGATCAGAGTAGAAGGCAGACTCACTTTTTCTCCAACATGTTATAAAAATTTGTACCTACAGGCAAGTTGGAAAAAAAAACTTTACATTAGACATCCAATAACCATCTAAAAGATTTTTAAATTAACATTTTACTGCACTTGGTTTATCACAAATCTGTCTAGTTTTTTTTATCCATTTATTAGTCTATCTCAAGACCATAATTTTAATTCACATACCTGAAAATTGAACTAATGATGAGCAGAGTAAATTCTGTCCTTACATTTTATGGACTCAAAGTAAGAAAATTAGTGTCTTATCTGTTTTCTACAAGTTGTCATATTTGTGTAAAAATTACTTCCAGTTGGTCACATGAAATGTGTGCTTTAAACAGGCAAATGCCCTTCTGTGATACTGACTCCTAAAAGCACTAATTATTTTTTTTTCTAAGTGCATTCATTCATCCTGGCCAAATGAGTTCATTGAGTTGAACAAGCCATGCACTTCTACTTAATTTTACTACGTGTGCAAATTCTTTTGCTTATGAGTATAATATGTCAAAGGGTCACTTCATCCTATGTTTTTTCTGAGTGTCAGTTTGACCGCAGGCTTCTGCTCAGTGTACTCTTTTTTTTTTGGCGGTACTGGGGATCGAACTCAGGACCCTGCGCTTGGTAGGCAAGCGCTTATTCCACTGAGCTATATCCCCAGCCCCTCAGTGTACTCTTAAATGCTTTGGTATTTGTGTCAAAATTATGTATCTTCTGAAAGGAACATTCTAATTTTATCCATAAGTGATTGTAAATGGATATACCAGCATTACTGCCAGTAATTGAGAAAACAAGAATGTTGTATTACCTGAAAGCATGAAGTGGTAGAATTCATTGAAAAAGGCATATCTAGCCAAACTACAGCACTTGTGTTGTCCTGAATTTGACTTTTTAACCCTTAGTACAATTCTGTTGAAAGAGCTAGAGATGTTGGTGCATACCTATAATCCCAGGAGGCAGGGAGGCTGAGCAAGGATACATTGTGAGTTCAAAAAAAACCAAACCAAACAACAAAAACAATTCTATTAAAAGAAGAAACAAAAGTTGCAAAAAAGCTCTGGTGATGCTATCCTGTTAAGATACAGTGAAAAACAAAGTGAATCAGACTTGGAAAGATTGAAATTGTCTTCAATCCAGTTGTTTGAAAGGGATATGTAAAGTGTTTTCTCATCAAAAAAGAAGTGTAGAATCTTTGAGAATTTAAAATCAGACACTATTGCAGGAGTGAATTCTAAAATGTAAGTGATTATTTGAACAGATAAATTCTTTGTAATTTTGAGTAAGCTCTTTTAACAACTAGCAGAATGTCAAATGCTGGTGTGTTTTTCTAGTTGGACAGTTTTTATAGCATGTACCTGCAGACTACTGTTACTTGTTTAATGCTTGAAGTTCACAAAATCAGAAATTCTACCAATTTTTCATTATGAAAATTAGTGGTTGCTTAAGAATTTTTATCTGTAAGTAATGATACTTAAGCTACTTTTGAGCTTGTATATGTATATATGTGAAATATTTACCAGTTAAATTTACTTTATAGAATACAATTTCTTTTTTTCTCTCAAAAGTTTCTCAAATCGATAGTTAATAGCCACCAAACAAATTTAAGGACACTAATTTGGATATAAGGGAAGGAAACATTTCTAATACTTGAGATTCCAAACACCCAAGGTGGGGATATTTGAAATGTAAACAGACTGACTTGTAATAGTACTTTGTGTGTATACAGGTGGAATAGAGAAGCTTAAATGATAAATTACAGTTGATTTAGGGTAATTGAAATTTTATGTATCATGATTACCTTGTTCTTATTTTTTTCTTTTTAAGCATCTTCTGTGGGAAAGACAAGTTTTTAAGAAATAATGAAAAAATGCCCTCATTTTTGCCATTCAGTTTAAGAAACATGTTTATATAGTTGTTTTGAATGGTTAAGTAAGAACTGTGAATGCCATTTAACTCAATTTTTGAAAGTGAAATTCTAGCTGGTACACAGTGTTTCCCCCTTATCCTCTGAGAATGTGTTCAGAGATTGCTGGTAGGTGAGTAAAACTGCTGATAGTACTGACCCTGTGTGTGTTTTTTTCTATATACAAATTTAATGCCTTTTCGTCTTAACTGATTAGTTCACTGTACCCTAAAGTTTTGCTGTGTATTACATAGATTTCTTGTTGCTGGCACACAATACACAATGCCTACATTTAAAAGAGAACAGGTTCAATTCATTCACAGTTTTGGTTGCAGACCACACACAGCTAACTTCAAGAGCGTGGTGGAGCAAAGCTTCTTCGTTCATGGTAGCTGAAAGCAGAGCAGGGGAAGAATGCCAGAGCTGAAGGGCGTGAGGGCCTGTCACAGACCCCCAAGGCCATGCCTCACAGACCCCCAAGGCCATGCCTCTATGACCTGCCTAGGCGCACCTAGAAGTGTTTGCCGCCATTCCCCAGGATGGATTCCAAAGCCAATCAAGTTAAAACACCACCCGAACCACTACAAGATACAGCAATAAAACTAGTATGATTTTTTTAAGGCTTGTTTTTAGTATGTTCTTTGTTGAGAATGTTTATTCTTTCACATAAAGGAAGCGCTTTATGACTGACATCAAAATTATCACTGTCACCACTGTTACGCTTTGGGCTCCTTGCTAGGTAAGGGTTGCTTGTATCTAAATTGTGCTATACTGTTGACAGTCTCAGAACCTGATTGACCTGTTGACATCAATTCAGGGACTACTAAATGAATAATGAGGCCAGTAGACTCTTGCATGGATACATTAGACAAAGGGATGTTTCACATTCTAGGCAGGATAGAGTTAAACGGCATGAGATTTCATCATGTTATTCAGAACAGTATGTATTCAAAACTTGTGAATTGTTTATTTCTGAGATTTTCCAGTTAGTATTTTTAGGCCATGGTTGAATGTCATTAGCAACACGTAACAAGCCAGCAGATAAGAGTATATGGAATAGCAGAAGAATTAAAATGTGGAATTAGTAAAACATTTAGAAAGAGTCAAGTAATTTAAAATGCCTTAAAAAGTGTACCTGAAAATAAAAAATAATAAAATACTGAAAATATCCTGCACGTCTGGGATAGTAGGTTTAAATGCAGTAATTAATATTAGTTAATATATCTGAGTATTTGTTCTGACTGAATACTGAATTCCTTTGTTTGAATTGTTTCACTTAGTCTCTACCACAGCACTTTGAGATAGTTATTACTGTCCATATTTTATAGATGGTGATTCAAAGCAGTTAAGAAACTTGTTTAAAGTCATGCAACTCATAAGTTACAGTTAATGCTAGCCTATCTTCGGCTATAAATAATATTTTAAAAATGTACCACCCTTACATTAGTGATAGATTGACTGTTAAAATTCAGTGTTTATGTTAATGTAGCTGCTTATGATGGTCACTAATTTACATGGGTGTATTAGCAGCTATGGGTTCTGTGCTGCAGAAGGTCGCTACCCATGTCTTCCTGGATTGATCCAATGGTTCTTTTAAAATTGTTCCAGTTCTTACTTTGATGTAGAATCTGTATATTGGATATTCTTTTCTGCTTCTTTGGTTTTTTGAGGCAGGATTTCCCTGTGTAATTCAGACTGTCCTTGAACTCACCATGTAGCCCAGGCTGGCCTTGAACTCAAGGAGAACCTCCTGCCTCACTCTCCAAGTTGGTGGGATTATAGGCATGTACCACCATGCTTGGCTAGCACCGAATATTCCTACCCTGTTTTTTTTTTTTAAGTGATTTCCTGGTCTTTGTGAAATGCCATTGCCCTCATTAATGACACCTATGTGTGTAAGATGGTCTGAAAAAGTTTATGCATTTTCCAGGCCAGTTGCTGTACACTGGATAAAGGTCTTTATCAAAAAAAGTAGTTGAGGTTTTTCTGAGAACACAGATTTAAAAACTTGGGAAAAAAAAATAAAAACATGGAGAGGTTAATATTTTGCTGGAAAATAGGTTTCAGCTTCAGATCTCGTTAATCTGGTTATTCTAAAAGCTCAATGTTATTTAAATTTTTTTTTTCTATTATTGAGCTCTCCTAAAAAAGTATCTTCAAATTGTACAGTGGTAACAAATTCCTATCATTCTGTTTACTTGTCATACACTTATTTAAGAAAAATAAAAGCATAGCTATAGATGGAAATATTTAGAAGTTTATTTATAGATTTCCTTTTTTTCTATTTCTTTTTTCCTATATTGAGTATGGTCATTTTCCTGCTTGAACTTGTGTTTCCTTTTTCTTTTTCCTTTCTATTCCTTACTCTCTTTCTCTTTCCCTCCCTCCCTCCCTCCCTCCTTCTGTCCGACTCCCTCTCTCTCCGTCTCCCCCTCTCTCCCATTCTCTCTCCCCCTCTCTCCATCTCTCTCTTTTTCGTACAGGGTCTCTGTATGCAGTCTGGCCTTGAACTCACTGTGTAGCCCAGAGTGTCCTCAAACTCAGAGTGATCCTCAGTGCTGGGATTACATGTGTGTGCCTCCACACCTGGCTTGAAATTGTGCATCTTAAAGTAGTTCTGAATTATTCTGGGAATGTTTTGTCAAATGATAAATCTATAATTACATAGTCTGACTGCATTTATTTTGTATCTTAAAGTTGTATTAAAGCTTAGGTTAAGTACATAGAGTGTGGAATTGAGCAGGTTGGCTCAAGACTTGTCCAGCCACTTCACTTGCTGTGAATCTTAGACAAGTGATTTCTCTGTCAGTTTTCTTGTCAATAAAGTAGGAATCATGGTATCTGTAACATTGTCATTATGGGGACAAAAATGTGTGACCAATGCCCAGTCTAATCATATAAGATGAATACTCAAAGGTAGTTGTGTCATTTTAGAATTTGTCATCAATTTTAGATTTTAGGATGCCCTTGTCTCCCTAACTTGAATGTAGCCTTTACTGAGGATTCAGAGTACAAAAGCGTTATTGTAGTTTCCATTTTGAGGTTATCAAATACTAATAATAGCTTTCAGCCATCTCATTTATGGGGTGATTTGGCTATGTAGCATACTCTAAAATATACCCTTAAGTATAATATAGTTGAAAGCAAGCTTTTCAGGTAGAGCAGCAGATGTTTTTCTTTCCTCTCTCCTCCATAAAGAGCGTTCCCATGTTACAGGCCTTCTTTTAAAATTCACAATTAAATGCAAAGTAGCAGTTTCATTTCTTGCTTCCTAAAACATTGAAGACAGAAAATTATCGGGTATGTTGAAAATTGGCCCTACGAATTTCTACTGTCCCAAATGGAAGTGTTTCTTTAAGCCTCTCTGATTTTCTGTCAACATTCTAACCTGTCAGGAATGTAGCTTTTTCATTTGTTTGTTTTTGTTTTTTAACAGACTGGGTGGTTGGTAGTTGACTTTTATATTACTATTACTATGTTCTCCTTTTGTTTACCCTAACCTAAACCTCTTTGAAGTCTGTTGCTTTTATCTCCCCTCTGTACTTGAGTCTCTAAAAGGTATGGGTAAACCTTCTTTATGTAAACTTACTTGATTTCTTTTCCCAATAAGTCTGTTTTAGTAATGTGTCCCTCAAGTGAGTGATACCCAAGAGTTCATTCTCTGTGTGTTGTATCTGAAGAAACTATATTGAATTCATTTTATTATTAATTGCACAATTAGTTTGCTTTTATTCTCCCCTTGTGGATTTATTAGGGATTTTTTTTTTCTTCTAGGTCATGTCCTAAACTCTTTTATGGTTGTCATTTAAACATTTTTATTATTTTTCTCTGACTTGCATTTTAAAGTCCCTTAATGATATCAGTCTGTCTCTTATACATACTGTTTTTTTTTCACCTTGCCTAAGATAGCCGTTGGTGTGGTCATTTTGCTATCTTAATGGATTATGAATTCAAACCCCATTCTTCAGTGTCAGTCCTTTACCTTTTCTTTTCATCTCTCTCTTTTATTGCTCCAATCTTCAGTTACAGTATGAAAGGGGAACACCTGTATGTTTCACTTTGACTGAAGCAGAGATGGTACCCAGGCCCCTCTACTTATCCCCAGCAATATTATTTACTGCACATGATTCAGAAGGAAGGGATATTTGTCGGGTTAAATAAATGTCAGTTGGCTGTTTGTGTCGCTTCACGTACAAAATCTAGAAATAAATGAAGAACCAAACCAATTGTCAGGATGTCTCTATGTTTATTAGTAATCTGTCAGTTGGGTGTATGACAAATGTCTTTTTTCTGGTAACAGTAAAGCTTTCTTTACACTTGACGTTATTTGTGGTTCTGGCATTCTTCAGAGCGTGAATTAAATGATGCTTTTGCAGAAAATTCGATAAAACTCCTGGGGTCCTCTTGTCAGAATATTAATTTTGAAGTAGACATAAGAATCTCCCTGAGATCGCTACATTTTATTTATTCACTCATATGTTTACTGCACACCTGTTTTGTGTCAGGCAGTCTTGTAGGCCCCAGGAGATATACTAGTGGGCTAAACAGACTACCTCTCTGTGGATAGTCTAATGAGATTGGGTAAATAATATATAATAAATTACAGATTAAAGTATGAAAGATGCTATCCAGAAAAAAGGTGCAGGGGCAAAAGGGAATAGGGAATGTAGAATGAGGATGGTTATAGTTTGAAACACCATGGTCAAGGGAAGGTCTCATTGTAAAGGTGACATCTGAATACAGATTGAAGGAGGGGAACATGTAAACCATATGAATGTTTAGGGGATGAGCATTTCTACAGTGGCTCTGGCTAATAGTCTAAAAACAAGGAGAAATGAAGAAAGAAATTTCAAGATAGAGATTTGTTTAACAATATATTTGCCACTCAGGTATGTAAAGAAATCATGTTCACACAAAAGTTTGTGTACATGTGTTCATATTAGTATTATTCATAATAACCCAAAAGTACAACACAAATGTCAGTCGGTTGGTGAATAAACAAGAGGTGGTATGTCCATACAATAAAATATCATTTAGCAGTATGGCCAGCAGATGTGAATATGTAGTGAAGGAAAATCTGTGAGTGACTGATTGATGCTGAGAGAAGACTGGGGAGTGACTGCTAACAGGGGTGAAAAAAATGTTCTAGAAATAGTGATGATGGTTGTAGAACTCTGCATATACTAAAAACCATGGAATTGTATGCTTTAAAAGTAAATTTATGGTGTGTGTATTGTATCTCAAAAGATGTTATATTAATGTTTTTGAATGAAAATTGTTATTAATTATGAAAAGCACACTTGATTTTAAAATTAGTATATTTTGGAACAGAGTCTTGCTATGTAGCACATGCTTGTCTTGAACTAACCATGTGTAGCACAGGCTGGCCTCAAACTCACAGTGGTATTCCTGTCTCAGCTGAGATTACAGGTGTGCACCACCATGCCCAGCCAAAAAACATGATTTTTCTAAATGTAAGAATGGAGGCAACAATGACTTTAGATGCTAGGATGAATAATGACTAACTTTATGAAGATTTTAGATTTCTAATCGTGGACATGTGTTATTTTTATAAAAAGTTGTTTTTAAATTCTTACATACAAAAGGTTCCCTTGAAAATTACAGTGAAAGCAAAGTGGCTGGCTTTGATTTAATTCCATTGAACAGCCCAGTCAACATTAGGAATATGGATTGAAGGCAACTCTTGTCTTTAAGAAACTCATTGCAGGTTTGGAGGGTGGCAGGGGTTCAGACCAGTGGAAGAAACAGCCACAGTATTGATGCCAGAGGCTGTGAGAGCTTCGAACAAACTACCATCCTTGACAACCTTATGGTCTGGTAGAGATACGAAAGTGAGAGACCTGTTGTATCTTTGGAATAAGAGATTCAAGAAAAATTAAGAATATCTAACACTGTACCAAGTATATTTTATTTTTATCTTACAGGATTTAACACAAAATGAACATAATTAGGGAAAATAAGGATTTGGCATGTTTCTACACAACAAAGCATTCATGGAGAGGAAAGTAAGTATTTCTGTTGGTTTTATTTTTTCTGTGCTTCTATAAAGTTGTATTTTAAACATTACTCTGTTTTAATATCTTGAATAATAGCACACAGCCCAGTAGTGCAATATTCAGCTCTTCTCTTTTGAAAAGCATATGTACACATTTTAAGCACAGATGCTATATTTAGATTAAATTAGGTTTTTTTCTTTTGACATTTTTAGTTTTCTGCCTCTGACTTGGGAAGGAGTTTTGTAAGAATCAAAAAAGACATTTAAAAGGGAATATAGTAGTGGCAGAGTGTTAATTCTATAATTTTATTTCCCATAGTATATAGCGTTTGTGTATTTTCTATTCATTTGACTATCAGCAGATACTAATTCTGATAAACCATATAGACTTTTAAAAAAACCTATAGTGGAATTTAAGAATTGGCTTTGACTTCTTTTAGAAGAAAGTTCATTGTCTTTGCAGGGGTAGCTGTCCTAGTTAAACCAAAGTATAAATGTGTTTGTTTCCTGGGAGTAGATGTATGAACTACCATGCGCAGCCATGGATTTTAAATTATGCCTTAGGGTCATAATATATTTAATTAAGAGTACTTGTTGACTTTCAGAAGTTTCATCTCTAGTCCTCTGGAGTAGTAATGAGTAAAAAGAGTGTGTTACACTTTGATAGACAGGTGAGCCCTGTACTGTAAATCAGGCTGCAAGATTAAACATAACACATGCACAAAGTCAGTAACTTTGGTTCATTTTTGTACTTGATAGCATGGTAGCTTTTTAGACTGGTACTGCATTTGACTAGTATTTCTAGTTTGCATTACAAACTAAGTATGACTTTTTGAAAGATTTGAATGTTTAATTTTAGTCACTCAATTGCATGAACTTGCAAATTAGCATAATTGTCACTTTATAAAATATTTGTCTCTACTTTTTTTCCCCAGATAATTTCATTGAGCAAAGTTAGAAAATTGGCATATACAGAGTAGTATGAGTCTTTAGTTTTTTGCATCAGTTGTAAAGAAACTTACATATTTTATTTATTTTAATTTATATTAGTATATGTTTTTGGTACATAATAATTAAATTCATTGTGGGGAATGGGTATGGGTACATGACACACCTGAATGTTCTGTTTTTCTCTTTTCTCCTCCAGCTCCATTTAAAAACATTTTTTTGTTAGCATCACATTTATTTATAAGTCTTATCAAGGTAATTGTCATGAACAGATTAACAGCCAGACTAACAGGCTAAAAAAACATGTAAAACACAGTAAGCAATATAATAAATGAAGGTATACTTTGAAATGTATTGGCCATGCTGGATTACATTTGTTTTTTTTTCCCCGATTATCTTTTATTTTTCACTTTATTTATGTATTGGGTTTCTCTTGTAAGAGAAACCATGCAGTAGTTACGCTTGGGTGTTTGACTTACATAACATTATGGTCTCAAGGTGCACCTGTTTTCCTACAGATGACTCAAGTTTATCCTTTATGGCAGAGTGGTACTATTTTGTGTATAAATACTATATTTTCTTTATTCATGGACAGACAGGCCATTGCCATTAGCTATTATGAATTGTTGCTGGAGACATTGCACCTTTGGCTTCACACTCACAGCTTCACATACTGCCCTCTCAAGGGCATACAACTTGTTCTCCCAGACTTCTGAAATCTGGGTGGAAGGCTTCCTAAACGCACAGTGCATTTAAAGCCAGGGCCATGTGGGTGATGCCAGGGTCTGCTACCTGCTGAAGCAGTAGCCAGGTTTTCTTCTCTCCTGGCTGTAGGGATTGAGTACCTGGATTGCTGAACACTCTGAATCCATTTGTGAGGAACAAATTCTCTCTCTATGCTGCTGCTATCAGAAACAAGATGCTCTGAGGCTGTCTTCTCAAAGCAAAAATTTTCACTTTTGCAAATTTGAGACTGCAAAAAATGAAGTCTTGTTGCTTCTTGTGATGCCCTCAGGCCATCTTTTCTATTCTTTTTCCTTCTTAGCAATCAGTATCTGTGCTCTATACCTTGACTGGAGTTTCCTTTCTGGCCAAACTCACAAATGTTTTTTAAATCATTCTGCTGGGCTCTTTGCTCTTGAATCTTTTTTTTTTTTTTTTTTTTTTGGCGGTACTGGGGATCAAACTCAGGACCCTGCGCTTGCTAGGCAGGCGCTTATTCCACTGAGCTATATCCCCAGCCCTGCTCTTGAATCTTAACATAAATCTGGCTAAAAGCCCCTAACAATAGCCATGCCACTACTCAATATTGGACTGCTTTGGAATTTCTTCTATAAGATTAGTTAGTCTGCCACCCTAAATCACAGTCTCAGGAAAAGTCTCTGAACATGAGCAGGATGCAGACAAACTTTGTGCCAAGCCATAACACACATCATCTGGAGTCTCAACAACCAATGCATTCCCTCTTCTCAGCAGAAACTTTCTGAGCTGGTGTTCACTAGCAGGATTTCTGTCAGCTTCCCAATCTTCTGAGTTCTGACAGAGTCTCCCATACAGTATAGGCTAAGGCATTCCAGCTCTAGTTTTTTCACCTGGCATCTCTGAATCATTCCACACACTTCCCAGAAGCCATTCCTAAAGGCTTCAAAACTACCTAGTTAGGTGTAGTTTCAGCAGTGAACCCACTTCCCTGGTACCAAATTGTGTCTTAGTTACTTTTCTCTCATTGCTGAGACAAAATACCCAACACTCGAAGTTAAAGGGATAAAGGTTTATTTAGATCACAGTTTATGGATTTCAGTCATAATCAGCTGGCTCCAAGACATGGTGGCACATGGCAGAGGGGCAGCCATTCATGGTGGCAGAAAACAGCAAAAGCAGCAAGAGAAAGAGAAAGGAAAAGAGGGAGACAGGCCTTTTTCTGTCCCTTTTATTTTATCTATACTTCTGGGATTAGGGCAATACTCCTAGCATTGAACCTGAATTAGTCAAACTCTAGATTCAACTACCTCCAAAAAATCCCCATCTAAAAGTGCCCGAGGCTTTGGGGGGACTTCTAGAAACAAACCATAACAGTTACTGTAGTCCTTTGCCTCAGCCCCACCAAAGTGGTCAGATCTGACAGTTTTGGTGAGGAGGATAGTGTGTAATTAGCCCAACACTGAGTTCTCTGAAAACTGTAGTTCTCTAGTATTATTAATGTCACAAAGGTAATCAGTTTTGGTTTATAGAGAAATGGTAACAATTATGTGACTGTTAATACCAAGCAAATCAGCTACAGTGTTATCCAAGACAAACTGCATATTAGCATAAGAACCAATTAGATACCACCCTTATCCCTAGAGAGGAAATACACAATTAATGCGTAAACAGTAAGACAACCCAGGTCTTATCTTACAGCTGATATGTATTAAATGTGACTACTGGTATATCTCCACTAATGGTAAAAAAAGAACAGTAATTTTATACAGCTAACTATTAATAAAGCTTTATGGTTATACTCTTAACACATTCTGGCCACACTCCCATCCAGTGGCATGGGCCAGTCCCATCTGGTGGTACAAGCTACCTGATGGGACAGTCATGGATATATGGCCCCATCATAAACACGATAAGATGTAAGGGAACAGGGGAGTAAAAGTTTGAAACCTTAAACTATGTGGTGCAAGGAGGAAGAGAAGTGGTATAGTACACAGGGTCCTATTGGGGAGTTGAAGGATATTTTGAACTAGGTAAAGAAAAAGGAAGAACCCAGCAATAAGTATTAGGTGATAGAAAAAGAGGGAGAAAAAGAAGTTAGGGAGTAAAAATTAGAAAAAAACTAAAGGAAGACAAATTAAAAGGAAAAAGGAGAAAAATAAAATTCAAGAAGCAAAGAAATGAGGAAAAGTCTCCAAATCCCAGTAGACTGGTAAAGAAGAAAGGAGCAAAAGAAAGAAGAAAAAACAAAACCAATGCACAGACTCACAAAAAGTAATTGTGGATTTATACTGGGAATCGAATTTAGGACCTTGCGCTTGCCAAGCAGGCACTTGTGCTGCTGAGCTATATCTCTAGGCCAAAATTTGTGAATTTGAAGGTGTGGTTCTTTTTTCTGGGATCTATAGTTTTGGGGCAGTGTCCCAGTCAAGACATGTCCTTGTTGCACTGGTAAAGAAGGCAGTCAGACCCCATATCTGAGCTGGATGCAGGCACCAGCATGCAGGAGCATTAGAGTGAAAGCACCAATGCCGCAGCTTTCAAATGCAGAGAAACTCGGGCTAAGACTGGTCTCTGGTCAAAGAGCAGACATTGTGTCCTTCAGCTCAACCCCTTGGAGGTCTCCATGGAGCTAGACCATGACTTGCTCCCTTACCACAGCTTTCTTTTACCTATGTACTACAGGCACATAAACCTGGGAGCCCTGAAGTGAAGCTGTCCAGCAGCTACTCTTGAGTCCTGGGTTCAAACAATCCTTCCCAGTTGCATTCTCCTGGAATGTGGTGGGCTCTTGTACCGCAGTCACTCCCCAGCTGTTGCCAGGTGAAGGACTCACGTGGAGCAAAGTCTCGTGTTCTCCCTGCACGATGTCTGCTTGTGCATTCCCCTGCCACATTTCTCTGGGAAGCCCCCTGGAGTCCCCAGCTTTTACTTTGTCTATGTAGATTTGGTCTGCTTTATCCATGAGCCATGACCTGGGACCCAGGGAGAAAGAGGAGACTGCCCCTTCCCTTCTCCATGTTGTGTTCTGTCTCTTCAGTTTCTTTGTAGGCTTTAATTACCCATTAGATTCTTCTTGGCTCCTGGGGATCTGCTGCTTTTTTGTTTTGAATATCCAAGTTGCTGTTTTCCAACTAACATTGGATCCCAAATCTTGGAGAGGTTGTTGTTGCTTGTCATTCCAGCATTTTCCCAGAAGTCTAAAGCTTGTACATTTAAATGATCCTTGTTTTCCCTCACATGATAGGTTGTTATAGTCATCATAATACAACTTCTGTTTTTAATGTTACAGGATACTGACAAATTTCCAACAAACTTTTTGCTTTGTGAGTTTGTCAGTAATTATGATAATCTGGAAACATTTTGTCCTCTTCAGTCTCCTTCAGATACAGTAGTTTTCTTTGGAGCAGTCTTTCACTTCCTTAGGTTAATTCGTGAATATTTCATTTTTTTCTTGAAGTGACTATGAATGGTATTGTTTTCATAATTTCCTTTTCATCTCATTTATCATTGATACACACAAATGCTAATGAGTTTTGTGTGTTGATTTTGTATCCTGCTGCTTTGCCTAAGCCTCCTGAGTGCTGGGATTATAGGCATGCACCACCATGCCCAGTTTATTTTATCCATTTTTTAATGCCCAAAGTTTGGCAGAATGGCTTCCATGTAGTAAGTAATGAGTATAAATTTTTTTTAAATGAATGGCCATGAATGAATTTGCTTATGGTTTGCAAGCAACAATGTTTTGAGTCATTTGTTTAGGATTATACTTTTTTAGAATAGTTTAATCGCTTAAAAAATACTTTCCCTAGAGTGCTTAAAAAAAAAAAACAGTTACTTTACATTTGCCCTAACACATAGGTGTGTCTCCCCCAACCTTACCGAGCACCCAGGTGGCATCAGTCTACTTTCTGTCTCCATTTGCCTGTTTGGGACGTCTGCTCTAAATGGGGTAATGGAATAGTCTTTTTTATTTTGTTTTTTTGAGACAGGGTCTCACTATGTAGTTCGTGCTGACCTCGAACTCCTGGCAATCCTTCTGCTTCAGCTTCTTGAGTACTGGGGTTCCGGGTGTGTGCTGTCACACCCAATCAGAATAGTTTTTTATGTCTTGTCTTTTTCCACCTAGCCTTTACAAGATTCATCCAGGTTGTGACATGTCTCTATATTTCACTTCTATTTTTTGCTTGCCAAATAGTCATCTTTTGTATGGCTAGACTACATTTTGTTCATTCATTACTTAATAACTATATTGTTTCCACTTTTTTATGAATAATGCTATGTACATTCATGTACAAGTATTTTTTTCTTTTTTTGAGACAGAGTCTTGCTATGTAATTCAAGTTGACCTTGCATTCATTATGCAGCCCATGCTTCCCTTGAGCTTGCAGCAGTCCTCCTGCCTCATCTTCCCAAGTGCTGGGGTTAAGGTGTGCAGGCATTATAGGCAATGACTTATTAACAAGTGTTGCATGAGAAAAAATGGGTTTCCAAGGTCAAGTCAGCTTTGGGGATAGAAAGTGGGGCAAATTGTGTTAAAGTATATCTTCAGGAGCACTACTCAGTCTTTAATAGGCACTGTTGCTGGACTTGTGTAAGGGCAACAGGTGTGAATTTGTTGTTCCGGGGTGTAGGCAGGCAGAATGTGAAAAGAATTTCTTGGGGAACAAAGCATATGCTTTTGTTAATGTAAGTCTCCTCACCAAATGTATAGATTCTTTGCCTGGAAAAGTTGCTTTTGTTCTGTGCATTATTTTTTCTACTTGCAAGGTACATAAATAATTATACGTTTGTTCTGAGGGGAGCAAAAGTGGGAGATTTCAGAAGGGGCCATTTTCTTTCATGAAAAAGCAAAATACCCTTTTTGGCCTAAGCAAGCCATTTCAAACAGGAAGGAAGGTGCAGATGTTTCATTTAAAGCAGAAGTGCAGAGTCACTATGGAAAACTTTGAAGAGTAGTATAAATTGTTAGATTTTACTTGTAATTCCCATACAGAAAAAAATTATCTATGGATTATCTTAAATTTATATGCATCGTAGCAAATGCTCTAAATTTGAGTATTTGAACAGGATTTTAAACCTATTCATTAGACTGTATGGTATGATTGGTCTGAAACTGCCCACTTCATTTATAGACAGTCTGTGATGATAAGATATAGAATGTTGACAGAAGAGGGAAAGTGAAGCTGGTGAATTTCTAATACTTTTCTTCTATATATAAATTGAGTTTTGCAGGAACAGGCATATTCTTCTCTTTTCTTACCTAATATTTACACATCTCACCAGGTCTAAAAACCTTAGGAACCCTGAGAGCCTTTTTCCTTGTTTTATCCTAGCTAGTGACCCTCTTAGCTTCTCAGCCTCAAAGGAGTCCAACCTGAATTACGTATGTTTACTTTTTGTAATTCTTCATGGCTATTATCAGGTAGTCTTGGATGTGAATATCTTCCATCCAGAAGTGCAGATTGTATTGCATCTTTATAAGAATCTCATCTTACACATAATGTTTATTAAAAAGTAGCTTTATCTTAGCTGGGAAATATGGATATTGCGTTATAGAGTATACATTTTTCACCTCTCAATGAGAAAGACAGGTATTTACAGAGTATATCTTATACATCCCTCTTGTTTTTTCCCTCTAAGGAGTATAACTTCTGATACAAATGAGCTCTCTTAGCTGAAAATGGATTTTGACCAGAATCAGAATATCCTGTTGATAAAGCCAAATAAATGAATAACCCTTTTGCCCATTCGTTTGTTTTGTCTCGTATCTTAAATGTGAATGCTGAAGTCGTCATGGCTACCTAAAACAGGATGATACTAAATATTAATTCAATTACTCTACTAGAATTTTGGGTTCTCTTCACCTTCCTCACCATTATTCAACTAGCAGAACAATAGCAATAGACAGCTAACATCTACGGACTGTTTGTTTATATGTGCCAGGCTTGTGAATCCCAAACACCTTACATGGATTATTTAATTTTCACATTATAATGTAGGCATATATTATTCATATCTCTCAGATGAGGAAGTTGTCAGAGAATACATAACCAGTGAGTAGTCCAGGCAGCCACTGAACCCACCAGTGTGACTCCAGAGTTGGCAGGTTTAACTATTAAGCTGGAGTGCCTTCTTAGCAGTGCTTACCATTGTTCTCCTAACTCTGAGAAAACTGAGAAAACTTGTAGTTCAATTGTCCTTAAATTTGTTATTAGTTGGACTAAAATTGTAGCTCAACAGGATTCTCAAACTTTTACTAAATAAAGTGGGAAAATCCTGTGTTCTGTGACCATCGGAAAGGTTTTGGTGGTCAGAACTTATAAAATGGTTGACAGAACTAGATATTAACTTAGAAAAATTCATAAAAGGGGGTCTTTCTGGAGGAAAACTCAGGTGTTTTCAGCAGAAAGATAGAACTTGGACTGGAGAGTCTACTTCGTGATGCGTATGTTGATCTGGTTTTGAGGAACTATTGTCATTATCACTAGAACTGGGAAGTGAATAGAATTGCCTTTGAGGGAACATATAAATTAGTTTCCTTGCAGAAGTAATTAACAGTTTATACTGGCCAGTGATGCCTTTGGTGTTTACAGAAGTTTCAACTGTTTTGGCGCCTGGGTTGGATGATTCTGATTATATTTATTTGGGTTTTTTTAAAGGCCACTGAAAGAATTGAGGATTTTAGACTTTAAAAGTAATACACAAAGTTATGATCCCATGAATCTGAGAACCATTGTTTTGTAGCAAATAAATTTTCTCAAACCAACAAAAAGTACTGTTGAATTTTCTGTATTACAAGAAAATTTTCTGTGTAGAAGAGTATGACATTGTGATGATAATCCGGTTGTTTTGTGGTGCATCTTTGTACTTGTAGATGGCTGGTTAAATATCCAGGGCTGAAATTAACTTCAAGACAATGACAAGAATCTTAGCTATTAACGCTGTGAATCTCACTTTAGGTGTCTGAAATAAAAAATAATAAAACGTTGGGAAATGCTTTAAAAGACCATCTTTCCTCTTCGCTGCTGTATTGAATTGAGCACAGCATTAGGTTCTCATGTAATAGTGGGTCAGTCTGTGGAAATACTTAATGCAGTATTGATCTAACATGTTGTCTCCCTCCACTCCTTGAGTTAAGATGTGACCACATGAAAATAATCATGTTATAAAGAATTATTTTCAAGGGGAAAGTAGTATTCGTAGACTAGAAAATATTAAGGATATTTTAATATTTACAGAAATTAAAATAATAGGAGTATCTTAATGTTAGTTAATGTTTATTCTATTAAAAATCTAACTGCATAAAAAATGTATCAGTAATCATCAGTGAAATGTAAGTCAGAAACACAGTGAGATACCACCTCACACCAATAAAAAGGCCCGTTATCAAAACAGCTAAAGATGACAAATGATGGCAAACATGGAGAAAAGAGAACCCTTTCATACTGGGAGTATAAATAAGTACAAACATTATGAAAAACTATAATGAAAGTGCCACCTCTCAGTTAAAAAATAGAGTCATCATATGACTTAGCGTTCCCACTACTTGGTATATACTCAGAGGAAATGAAATCAAGATGTCAGAGAGACGTCTGCACTCATGTGCATCACAGCACTATTCACAATAACCAAGACTCTGAATCTAGCTAAGTGTCCATTAACTGATACATGGATTAAAAAAGTACAGTAATTATACATGATGGACATTCAACTATAAAGCACATAAATTTTGTAATTCTCAGCATGTGTAAAACTGTTTTAAGTGAAGTCAGCCAGACACAGAAAGACAAGTATGTATGTGTTCTAGATTCCACGTAGGTGGAATCTAAAAGAGTTGATTTCATAGAAGGTGAGAACGATGGTTACCATATGCCAGAGACAGTAAGGGGTAAGGGAAATACATACTAATAAATCCTTTTTTATATATCAGTTAAAATTTTTTAAAATTTAAAACCTACGAAAAGAATAAGCATCTCCTGTCAGATCCGGCACTTGAGTATATCCTCAGCTTTTGCTCCACTGATCTTCCTTTGCTTTCAGATAGTCTGACCTGTATGTACCAGCAGTATCGCTGGGGCGTTTAAAACCTTGTTCTTTACCAGCAGTTGCTATGGGAATAAAATGCCCCACAGCGAGGCAATTGCCTCAAAAACTTTTGTCTTTGAGTGGGGTTTATTTCCTGATTTTAAATAACTTGTAGTTTATGGATAACATTGTTTCTAAATAAGTTACTATATTACAGTGATCTATGAATTACGAAAATTTACAAAGTAGAAGAAAATGTCTATTCCTTGTAGATACTTAATAATATGTATAACTTTTAAGTTCCTGAATAAAAAAGCAAGTGTCATATTTCAAATCAATAATAAATATGTTTTACTTGGGGGAAAAGATACTTGCATTCATGTCTTACATCCTGTATATGGCATTTATCATAAATTTCTTATGCATTCTATTTACTTCGGTCATTTTCTTTTGTAATTTAATTTTATTTGATTATTTTAAAATCAGAACTTAGTTTAGTATGATGATTTTTAAGAATTATCCAACATTCATCTCAAATCCATCAAAGAGCAAATTCAATTACAATTTACAAATGGCCATTTTCTTTGCAGATACCACATAGAATCTAAATATTTTCATTCATAAAAATTTGAACTTTATAAATTAATTGGTATAAAAGTTTGCTGACTTACATTCTGCTTTAATGGTAAGAATAAACTAATGGGGTCATAGTTTTGAATACATGACATATAATTGGATAGATGGATCTTTTTAGTTCTTTGACAGTTATTGAGCATCTGTTGTAAAGAGATTGGAACTATGGTAGGAGCTAATGTTCTAAAGATAAAGAAGGTGTACCTCTGTGAATCTTGTTCACTGGGGACTTAGCAAAAGATAAAGAAGAGTCTTTAATTTGCAAGTGTTGGGACTAATATTCCATACATGAGAGCCTGTTCCAATTTTAATCTCTAAGCATCTTAGCCAAGGGGGCTTTTATAATAAGCCTACAAATATTTGCTTTAACCTTAAGGGGAAGTTCAGCTGCCATTCAAGAGGTGAGGAGAGGAATGGGAGGTGCTTATGGAAGAAAGGAAGGGTACTGGGAAGGAAGATGAAGATAAAATAGGTTAAAATAGAGCTCCTGTTACCTTTCAGGTTACTTCTTCAGAAGCCTTCAGAGCTCAGTATTAGTCATGACAGTACTTTAGGCCTAATGTGCACATACCTCCAGGAGTCTTTTGTTGTAGGATTTAGAATGTGCTCTACTCAAATATAGTAGTCACTAACCTCATGTGGCTATTTAAATTTAAGATACAAATTTAAGATAATTAAATTAATGTGAAATTCAGTTATTAGTCATTCCTGTGGCTCCTGAATACTTTACTGGGCAGGGTAGATATAGAATGTTGCCATCATATCAGAGTTCATTTGGATGGCACTCTTCTAGATGAATTACATGAAAAGGCATTAAGAAGGACAGAACAAAAAGAAAAAGAAAAAAACACTACAGCCAGTGTTGTTAGTACAGATAGTTCTAGCCAGTGCAATCAATGAAAAAAAAGGAAATAGCTATCTGAATGGAAAAGAGGAAGTCAAATTGTGGCTTCAGATTACATGATCTTATACTTGTAAAACTCTAAGGAATCCACCAAAGCAAACAAACAAACAAAAACAAACAAAAAAACAAACCCCAAACAACTATTAGAACTAAGAAGTGAGCCGAGGATATAGCTTAGTAGTACAAACACCTGCCTGGCAAGCGCAAGGTTCTGAGTTTGATTTCTGGTACCAAAAAAACCCCCTAATAACTGAATTCAGCAAGGCTGCAGGATGCAAAATCAACATATTAAGATTAGCAATGTTGCTATATACCCTAATAGCCAGTTATCTGAAATAAATGAAAAAAGCAGTCCCATTTACAATAGCGACAAAAAAATAAGGTATCCCAGGATATATTTAGCCAAAGATGTAAAAGCTAACAATGGAAATTATAAAACTTGCAGTCTATCAAAATACTAATCACATTCTTAATAAAACCAAAAAATCCTAAAATTTGTATGGTACTACAAAACCCCAACATTCAAAGCCATTTTGAGTAGAAAGAACAAAGGAAGAGGCATACTGTCATCAACATACACTATAAAACAGAGTAACCAACACAACATGGTATTGGCATGAAAAGAGACAGGTGAAACAGAATAGAAAGCCTGGAAGTAAACCCACCCATTCAAAACCTACTGATTTTTCAACAAATGTGCTAAGAATGTGCATGAAAGAAAGAACAACTTTCAATAAATAATGCTGGGAAAATTAAATAGTCACAGGCAAAAAGGAAAAAAGACTACACTCTTCTTTTTTTACCATTTATAAAAAACAAATTGAAGATTGAATGTAAAACCCAACATTATGAAACTACTACAAGGTAATGGGAAATGTTTTAGGATGTTGGGGTGATGAGAGGCATTGTGGACAACTCAAAAGTAGAGGAAATGAAGGTAAGAATAGACAGACCAGACTATCTCAAACTAAAAAGCTTCTAAACATCAAAGGAAACAGCTGACAGTAAAATGATAGCCTACAGAGGTTGAAAATAGAACGGTGGTGGTTACCAGAGGTAGAGAGGGAGAATTGGGAAAGGCTGATCAACAGGTACTTACCATTTAATAGGAATAATTAGGTCTGGCATGTTTCAAAAAACTAGGAGAAGTGATAAAGAAAAGATAAATCTTTGAGGAGATAGGTATGTTTAACCTGATTTGAGCTTTACACAGTGTATACATGTATGGAAACATAACATGGAATCCATTAATATGCACAATTTTTATGTTTCTATGTATTAGGTGAAAAGAAATTTAATAAAAGTTGTTAGAAGGGACTTGTGGAGAAGAAAATTCAGAAGACATAGAAGTGAGTTTTTTAACTGGTAGTCCCTAAGGACTATATAAATAGTAATTAATATTTGAAACATTCAAGCATTTAATTCTTGAACCTTTTACTTGCAGAATAATATAAATGAATTATTTTTATTTCAAGATTATGAAGTCATTTCTTTTTACTTTCAAAGTGATTCTGAAAAATTGGTGAATTCACATTTCTGTTGAACATTTATGATAGCATTATGTAGTCATTTCAGTAAAATATTGATCTGAACAAGATCTTACTCGTTTTGGTTTCTATTAATTGGTTAAACCCTGGAAGTTTTATAATTTCTTAGCTTTTGAGATAAATCCTGGCCTACTCCACTTTGCTTTAGAAAGAAAGATAATGAGTTTTTATGTGCAGAGGAAATGATTCAGTTCTTTAGCTTCCCATTTCAGTTTAGACATGCAAAATTAGGGTAAATGTTTTATAATATAGCACTATTTTTTGACAGAGTACATGGTAACAATTGTCTACCACTTTCCTTTTGCCCAAATGGAAATGACGTTCTTACTATATAAGTAGTACCGATGGAAAAAATGGACAGTAGAAAAATAAAAACTTTAAGATTTCAATCTTAATGGGAATGCTTCTAAGGTGTTTGATATGACTGCTGGTTTAAGGTAATGTACAATATAGTCTTTTAGTTTATTTCATAGAAGTAAAACAGATGTTAGGAAAACATTTGATTTAACATCCATTTTTGATCATTAAAAAAGCTAATACAGATACTCCTTTTAATGACCTGGTTAACAACTCTGCAGACTTCTGACTGAGGTGTGCTGTTTAGATTCATGACCTGCCACTTGGACTTATAACCTGTTTTTGTGTATGTGCAGTTCTGTACATCTTTTTTTTTTTTCTACATCTTGATTATAGAGCCCAAGTGTCTTTTTTTTGGTAAAGTACACCTTGTTTATACAGTACTGTAATTTTTGCTTATTGTACTGTACAGCACAGTAGTGTAGCTTTATGTTGTTATACCCTGCAGCACTGCATATAACAGTTACTCAGATGAAAGCGAAGTCATCAAGTTGCAGTTTCCTTTGACCAATTCTTTGTTCAGTGTATTATAAAGTGCATGCAATATACAATTCTTCATTTAGTGACCAATTGATTGAAAGACCTAGTCATAGGAACAGAACTTGGCTATTAAGTGAGGAGTGTCTGTGTATTGAATAATTCCTAAAATGAATCTTTTTCTTTGCTTATAGTGTATATTTTATTTTTTATTTTTATTTTTTATTTTTATTTATTTGTACTGAAATTGAACTCAGGACCTCATGCTTGCCAGGCAGGCACTGTGCCACTGTGCTATATCCCTGGCCCCCAGTATTATTTTAATATACTGCTTATTACTAATAATTTACTTTTAATCTTTTTTCTTTTCCAATTATCAGATTTTAGTATCATTAAAAGAATTGAGACACAGTCTACTCTGTTCTCTGGAACAGTGAAACATGGATGTTATCCGATCCTTGTTTCGTCTCCCTTGAAATTGTTATAGTGTGGTACTTTTTTAGAGAGTAATTTTTTGCAGCTTTCTTAAAAGACTTTCAATGCAGTGATGGGTGTGTGTGTGTGTGTGTGTGGTGAGACAAGGTCTTACTATGCAATCCAGGAAGACCTCACACTTGCTACTCTCCATGTAGGCTGTGGTTGATTTATTCTTAATATTCAAATTTATCAGCATAGAGATACACAGTTTTATTTTATTCTGTGTATAGTGTTGTGTGTGAATTCCTTGTTTTTTTTTGTTTTCTTGCACTTGATAATGTTTTACCCATTTTACTATTTTATATTCAAAAACTAATTCTTCAGTTATCAGTGTTATTCTAATTCAGTTTCCACTTCTATTATTATAAATTCCTCTCTGTTCTGAAGGATTACTGATATCCAAATGGCTCTTCTTGTTCAGATAGGTTACTTACAGGAAATAAAGTGGGAAGTGAAAGTTGCTTGCTTATAGTGTAGGCTTCCTACTTCTAGAAAATTCCATCAATTAAGTGCAGTAGATAGTTACTGAAGTAAAAATTACTACAATTTCAGGATATGCCTATGACTAGCCGGTTGTAGGTCATAGCTCTTCCTTTCTTCCATCATGGTTTTCTGAAAGAATATTTTGAAAGGATTAGTCATGTGCAGTGTCTTTTGTTAAGTAAAACTTTCCCATTTGGAATCTTTTAGCATGTGCAACTGGTGCTTTGCCTGCTTTATATTAACATCACAAAGTTGCTTGACAGAGCATACTTTTCTACATAGGAATCTTAACTGTTCACAGTAAAGTGAGTAGTGGTGGGTGGGTTTTAATTTCAGAACAAAAAAATGTGAGGATCTATAACTAGGCTATATTTAATCACTACTATACATTTCTATTTATTGAATGTTCTTGTGTTACTTTTTTCATTGTTTGAAACAAAATCAATTTAAGTATTTGTGTTTCTTTGTAGGTATAAGCGTGTCTTTTCAGTTGGAACCCATGCAATTACTACATATAATCCCAATACCTTAGAAATAACAAATCAGGTAATTATGTTAGAAACTATTAGGTGTTTGTATGAACCCTCCTTGAATTTTAAAAACTAGGATATGGTCAATTACCCCTGTTATGAAATTGATACTTTATGATAGAAATATCAAATCTAAGATTAATAGGGTTATATATAATGTTTTGGCTTAAGACCAAAAATAAACAGATGGACAGGGGAAATACGATTATTTCTAGGCTCTCAGAGATATGACTTTCTGACATATTACTCTTGTGGAAGCCATCTCATTTATGTAAACTAGTAAAATCATTAAATTTTTAATGCTATTAGTATAGGCATATCTTAGTTATCATGAGTAAAATTGGTATACTTGTCATAGAAATAAGCTTGTTTATAAAGGCAAAACTGTAAACATATTTAATAATTTTCTTTAATTTTAAATTAGGCATATTTTATAGACTCCTTTTTTAAAGAGATCTACAAGTAATCATAAAATATTAGTCCTTAATTCTTTTTACCTTTTAGTTGCTTTAGATTGTCAGTCATTAATATTGGGATACTGATAAGATTTTTGTCATCTCTGATGACTAAAACCTTTAAAGAATTTGAGTTATAGAATTGCTATAACATTATTTCTAGATCTCCGGTATTTTGCAAAATTTTGCTTATTTAATCAATGAGTGTGATATTACAGTAATAAAGATAACTTTGGCATTTTATTGTGTCATAGCAGTTAGCTGAAAGAATGCGTTTCCTTTCCTCAGTGGCCTTACGGAGATATTTGCAGCATCAGCCCTGTTGGAAAAGGACAAGGGACAGAGTTCAATCTCACGTTTCGTAAAGGTGGTGGGAAAAAGTCAGAGACTTTAAAGTTTTCCACAGAGCACAGAACAGAACTTCTTACAGAAGCATTGGTAAGAAATATTGAATCTTCATGAAATAAGTTCTCTGTTCCTATATTCACTACGCTTATTTTGTAACGTGACACTGTGAAACTTTCTCTTTTCTCTAATAGCAAGATTAGAAAATCCCTTACATTTGATAGTTTATTAGGAATGTGTTTAACACATTCCTGCCGGCTTGAACCACTGGTGGTATGTGCATGACTGTAACATTGAGTGGCTTGTACTCCTGGTGGTACAAATGGAGCTCATCACTTTTACGTCTTTGTACTAATAAAATTAATAGAACACCTGTAAATGGACTGAATTGAATTGATTGAATTTGAATAATTACTGTCCATATATAAATATTAATACTATTCATACAAATTAAAAGTTTTACAATAATCAACTCATTTACTTCAGTAAATTAAAATAAATTCATGTTTGTGACTAGTTTATCAATAATTAATTCTCTAAATTTTAATGTGGAAATTTTATGAGTACCCCAGTACAAGTTAATCAAGTTGTGATTTTTACCTCTTTTGGGTAAAGCACTGAACCAGGAATCTTCTTTAGCAGTTTGTTGTCATAAACTGTGATTATGTTTTTTTCTTTCAGAGATTCAGAACTGATTTCTCAGAGGGAAAGATCACAGGAAAGGTATTTTACAGTTATTAACATAGTTACTTGTTTCAATGCAGTAGCATTTAAACTAAACCAAAAACTTTCAGGAAGTAGGGATAGGAGTTAATGGTTTTTCTATTCACTTGAAATACACTGTTTAAAGCCCTGGCTTTTGGGAAAAGGCAGAAAGTACATTGTAATATGCTGGCAAAACCATTCCTCTCTCTTAACCTGTTCATGACAGGACCCTAATTTGTATGTCTTACAGTATATGCGTGACTGCCCCATGCATGACTGTACTGCTTCTACCACTAGCAGTACAGGCCACTTGATGGGACAGACATGCATGGCGGTTCTAGCCAGCAGGACCAGGTTAAACCCTCATTCTTTTTTTCCCGAAATTCTACTGCTTGTTTTAGTATCTGAGAGCCTCACTAATCTCAACTCTAGCAATTGCCTGGCTGTCCATGAGCTATTTAAAATACTTTAATGGCAAGCTCCTTGTTTCCTTTTCCTGGTGAACCATGATCAAATTTCCATAAATCGTAACTTAGTGTCCTTATTTTAATTAGCACGTGAGTTTTCTGTATGTCTCATGTATGTGGAAAAGCATTCTGTAGATTTTGTTTCTAAGCTTCCCTTTATATCAGTAAACTAATCACTTAATAGTTTCACACTTTGAGATAGAAGCAATATTTTTAGAAGATTGAAGGGTATTTCATCTAATCACATAGCAGGAGTAAAAAACTCAAAGTAACACCTTCACCTCCCTTCCAAAAAGTTTAGGTTCCACCCCAAGTGCTGTGCTGACACAGCTACTCTTATATGAGTTGAATGTGAACTGAGGCCTCCCTTCGCCTTTGACAGTCTCTTGAGTCAAAGTCTAAATCAGTCTGTCAGAGTCCTTCAGGTTTGGCCCCTGTAGTGCTTAAGGGTAGCGGTATGTTTTCATCATCTTATCTCATTAGGGGCAGTCGATTATCAGCTGAGGAGGAATGGACAGTTTTGTTTTTAATGGGTTTGGGCCATGCAAACAAGCCTAGTTTGAAAAACACTACCATTTTTATGGCCTGTCATCTGCTCCTATTCCTGTAAGATATATGGCAGTCTATATATATCCTTGGCTAATGAAATTTTTCATGGAACTTATTCTATATGTCTTTCAATTTTTTTTTTTTTTTGGCGGTACTGGGGATCGAACTCAGGACCCTGCGCTTGCTAGGCAGGTGCTTATTCCACTGAACTATATTCCCAACCCAACTTATTCTATATGTCACCAAGGATCAGTGATACCAAGAGGACTTGATGTGCTATAACCCTACTCTCAATGTCATTGCTGAGTTTAGTTTTGGGATATCTATGGAGCTGTTCATTTATTAATGCCTTCTTTTGCTGAACACCTAGAAATAATTTGAGTACCAGAAGTAGTTGTATTCTTGAGCAACCAATTAATTTTACCTTAAGAATTATATAATTTACCATTTGTTCTTCTTCTTACGGATGGGTAGAAAATTGGCATTTGGGTGTGAATGGGATATTCAGTTCACATCAGATAGCAAACTTGGAATCCTTACCTTTGTCTATCTCAGTTTTCCTTTCATTTATTTTCTTCTGTATCACATAATCTTTTCATTTTAGTGATAAAACTAGAAGCCAGACATGGAAGTGATACACACCTATAATCCCAGCGCTCTGGGAGGCTGAAGCAGGAGGATCAAAAGTTTGAGTTCAGCTTTAGAAATTTCAAGACTTAGTATGACCCACTCTCAAAAATTAAAAAAAAAAAACAGGATCTGGGATGTAGATCAGTACAAAGGCGTGGGTTTAATCCCCACTACTGCGTGCATAAAGCAGTCATTCAATCAGTCCATCAATGTGTCTGTTTAAATAATAAATGGGTATTGATCATTCTAATTTGATGCTCAGCCACTTTAATTCATAAAGGAAATGCTGTCATCTAAATAGAGTTTTACTTGTTCATGTGAACAAAACTCAAAGATAACTTTTCAATGGTTTGATTAAAAAATGCCTAAGGTCAAATTTATGCTTCTGAATTTTTTTTGTATGCAAAAGAAAATACGTATTAATGTATAGAGCTGGCCTATTCCGATGGACTTTCATGAAGTGGGACTTGAGTCTTTTTGGTATCATGGATTAAAAGAATGCTTCATCAAAAGTTGAAATCTGTCTCATAATAAAATACTTTTGGAATACATTTATATTTAGGATTTCTTTTTTTATTTTCTTAATGTGAGTAAAAATGTGAGTCCCACTGTGATGCCTAGGCTTGCCTGAAGTTCCTGTCTCAGCCTCACGAGTGGGAGGGACCACCATGCCTGGCTTCATTTCTTTTTTTCTCTTGACTTATGTAAGAGTGATTTAACATTGTTTCACAAAATACTGTCACCCCAAATCTTTGCTGTTTGCCGAGAAAGAACATGCTATCTTCAGTCAGTGATTTTGGGGAGGGATGGTGCTGGGAATTGAACCTATGTCCTTGTGCATGCTGGGGAGGTGATCCGCCACTGAGGTACATCCCCAGCTAGAGTGAGCATTTTTAAATAAATGTCTCCTCCACCACCAACTAATTGTTACATTATTTGGATAATTATAAATATTTTATGATAAATATGAACTGAAAAGTAATACTGTTTCTTTCTAGAGGTATAACTGCTATAAGCATCACTGGAGTGATGTAAGAAAACCTGTCATATTGGAAGTAACTCCTGGAGGCTTTGACCAAATTAATCCTGTAACCAACAGAGTACTCTGTTCCTATGACTACAGAAATATTGAAGGCTTTGTAGATCTCTCTGATTATCAAGGAGGATTTTGTATACTTTATGGAGGGTTTAGTAGATTGGTAAGTATTATTTCTTAAAGTACATTTTTTCAAGAATATGACAATTTGAAGAAAAGCAGAGTTTTTAGACTTCATTTTGAGATTTCATGTGAATCCTATGTGTTAAAGAGTGCAGGCTTTGGTGTCAGAGATACCTGAACTTCAGCCCACTTGCTGTTCTCCAAAATGCGGAGAGCACTGTATATCATGTGTGTTTTGTGAAGGTTGGGTAAACTAACTTACACAAAATGCTTTGCTTAGTGGCTTAATAGTGATCAGTAAGTATTGGTTGTGATTGCCGTTCATTAGTATTAATGTTGTATCTGAAAGTTTTTAAGCTTTCTTTGAAGAAAGTAATGTAAAGTCTCTTCATTTTTATGAAGAATGTTCTTGTCAAGCTATTCATAATATGAAATGTGAGTATTCATTGAAAATTGACATTTGGAATTCATTACATTTTTATCTTGGATTCTCAATTATAAGTAAACTGTGGGCCTTTAGCTCTGCAGCACAAGTGCCTGCCTAGCAAACGCAAGGTCCTGGGTTCAGTTTCTGGTACACCCCCAAAAAAGTACATTGTGGAGTATAGCAAAATGCTAGGGCCCTGATTTTAATGTATATTAGAAGCTGAACTAGAGATGATGAATAACTTTTGAAATATCTTGCCTTCCTTAATAAAATTTAAACCTCGATCTCAAATTTAAGCAATGTAGAGATTCTCTAAATTGACCAAATTTAGAGAATTTAAAAGAATTTATAAAATTCTTTCCTCTTCAGAATTTTAATTCCTATGGTTACCTTAATGACCTGAGACTATTACCCTAAGATTTAATACTACCCTTCTCTGGACATCAGAGCCAAATAGGCCTAGAACTTTCAGATGCATAAGAGAGTCGGTAGTAACAAAAGGGAAATAAACAGCAGGATGAAGTTGGGGAGGCACTAGATAATCTGGTTTAGAAAGTATAATTTGTTTTTCGGATGTCTGGGTCTGTTTCTGCCCTAGAATTCACTTTTTCCTCACTTGCTTGTTACCATTCTGATTTCCCTCTAACTTAGACACATACAAATAGATACTGTTGTACCTCTGAGTTTAGACTCAAAAGATGAAAGCCCAAAGAGAAAACCGTTTTTTTTCCTACCCTACAGCAACCTGCTATTTTCCAAAGGCTGTCTCTTTCCTGGGCAGGAGAAATTTGTAGTAATTAACCTCTTGGTGGAAAACATGCCATATTATAGGAAATACGGTCTTTCACCCTCTTAACGAAATGATACCACAGTAATTCGCCCAAGCCATGTAACAGCAACAGTAAAATGAACATTGAGGAAGAGTATTGGTGCTCTTCTTATTGCCAGCACTTCTTATTGCTTAGTCAGGCTTCTGTATCTGGATTCAACCAGCTTTTAATAAAAGGTGTTCAGGGAAGACAAGTTGCATCCTTATTAAGCGTATATAGACCATTTTCTTTCTCATTGTTCCCTAAGCAAAATAGTATAACAACCATTTGCACATTTGTAGTGTATTAGTACTGCAAGTAATTGTATTGTTAGTGTTATAAGTAATTAGTATTATAAGTATTGAAAGTATATTAGAGCCGAAGATATAGCTCAGCGGCATAAGTGCCTGCCTGGCAAGAGTAAGGTCCTGAGTTTGATTCTCGGTACCAAAAACAAAAGAAAGAGTATATGGGAGACTATTTGTAGATTATGTGCAAATATTACATTTTATGTAAGGGACTGAATATCTGCACATTTTGGTATCCCTGAGAATGAGTCAAGTGCAGAGCTCTACATTCCAGACTTTGTGGTGGTTTCAATGTAGTAGGAGTCTTTCCTGTTACAGTGCATTGCTTATTTACTTCTGATAATTCCTACTCTTTTTGTTCCCCTCTAAAATGCTAATTTAATCTTTTCTATGAGTTAAATTTAGTCACAGTTTAGTTTCATAAACACTTTTCTTTATAAATCTTAAATTTATGCAGCATTTATTTGCATCAGAGCAAAGAGAAGAAATAATCAAAAGTGCAATAGACCATGCCGGCAACTACATAGGTATTTCATTGCGGATAAGGAAGGAACCTTTAGAATTTGAGCAATATTTGAATCTTCGCTTTGGAAAATATAGCACTGATGAATCCATCACATCTTTAGCAGAATTTGTGGTCCAAAAAATATCACCCAGGCACACGGTAAGACCAATGTATGGAAAATAAGAATCTGTTCATCTCATTTTGACAGCTGCATTAATAGTGTTCTAATGTGTCTCAATTTCCTGGTGTTTTGAAGGAACCTGTGAAGAGAGTTCTAGCGCTTACAGAAACATGTTTAGTAGAACGAGATCCAGCAACTTACAATATTGCAACATTGAAGCCTTTGGGAGAAGTAAGTTTCAGCACTAGCTTACAAGAGATTTCTTCCTATTGATAAATTTGAATGCTTTTCTATTTTAATGTTTACTTGTTCTTAATGGAAAAAATGCAGAATCTGTATTTAATTCTTAACATATTTCTATTTATTGGTCTTAGAACAGTGAATATTACAAAAGTTACTTTCTAAGTATATAGAGTAGAACTTCTTAATCACTAATTATATGTAAGGTTAGGAATACAGTGTTTGCCTAGCATGAGTAAGACTGTGATTTTTATTTTTCCCAGCACCATAGGAAAGAAAAAGAAAAAGAAATTTTGAATGAGACTAAACTCTGATATTGTAAACAAGTTACACTTTTATTTTAAATATTGGCTTTGTAAACTAGTGATGTGCAGTTTTATAATGAAGTACTATAAAACTAAATTTATTTTTGTTTTCATTAGGTATTTGCATTGGTTTGTGACTCAGAAAACCCACAACTTTTTACCATTGAATTTATAAAAGGACAAGTTCGGAAATACTCTTCAACAGAAAGGTATTTTTATTTTTAATTCATCCAGCTTTTGAAATCCCAGCCTGTGCAAGGCAAAATGCTTGATCAGAATAGATAAAGATTTGTACTGGAGAACTTTAAAATTACTGATTTTGGGAAGACACTGTTGCATATTTGAAATGATCTTCCTTCAGTTTTCGTATTCCTAAAGTCATAAAAATGGTGATTTGATTTTAAATGAAATGATGAAGATAAAGTATATTTCTGTAATGCCAGGTGTGATGGTGCACGCCTATAATCCCAGCACTCAGGAGGCTGAGGCAGGGTAATTGTTGCGAGTTTGAGACCAGCCTAGGCTACAAAGTGAGCTCAAGGCCAGTTTGAACTACAGTGAGACCTGTCTCAAAAAGACAAGAAAAAATAAGTATATTTCAAAGTATTTTAAAATAGCACCTCTTATTTGCATTAAGTTGTTCAGATAACATGTTCCTTTAATATAAATACACTGAAGTTAAGCATTTATATTGTAGTTCAGTTAGCAGTTTTTGAGATTTTTTTGATGGTATTATGATGTGACCCTTCCTGTGAAAAGCTCCTGTGAGGCCCACGTGTGTCATTGCTGTGGTGCTGCACGTGTCTGTGTTTCCCACCGTGTACTAAGCTGTTGTGTGAGTGGCAGTTCTTATATTCTTAGATAGTTCTTTTGTATTGTTGTATTGAGTTGGACTGAGACTAATTTTTAAATTTATTTAGTCCGAACATTTCTGGTACATTTTGCCACTGTATACAATATTATCTTAAATGAGAATCTCCTTCTCTCCTTCCTTTATTCCCTCTATGTCCTTTTCCTCCTTTCCCCCACTTTCCTGCTTTATCTTCCTGTAGTAGGAAACAGTAACTTTTCTTATCTTAGAGCTTTCCAGGGTAAACAAGTCTGGAAATTTAAGGAAAAGGTTATATTTTTTCTCTTATTTTAAGGGGTGAGAATAGCTAAAAAAAAAAAAAAAAAAACAGAAGTCTTAGAGGAAGGATCCCGATAGTTTTTCATGTTTCAGTTTTGTCTAGTGCTTTAGGTATAGTATCCTGTTTAACCCTGATGGTAACCCTAGGAAGAAAGTGCCATTATCCCCCTAAAACTATAATGATTGCATGTGGAAAATAAGGCAGCTTGTTAGTGGCATGGATTAAGAAATGATTTCTTAGATAAAATACCAAAAACAATTCAGAAAAGGAAAAATGTTAATTATGTTTCATCAGATTAAACATGGAAAACATTAAGAAAAAGATAGGATAAGTAGAATGTTTCTTTCTTTTTTTTTTTTGAGACAAGGTCTCCCTGTGTAGTACAGGCTGGCCTTGAACTCCCTTATGTAACCCAGTCTGGCCTTGAACTCACAGCAGTCCTCCTGCCTCAGCCTCTCTGGTGCTGGGGAAACAGGAGAGAGTGTTTCTAAAATACAACATGATAAAGGCCTAGTATTTACAGTATGTGAAGAACTCTTAACAGTTTAACGCTAAAAAATCAGCTGGATTGTAAGTGGGCAAAAGATTTAAATAGCTACCTCTCTAAAGAAGATACATGCATGGTAAGTGAAGATGGAAAAATTACGAGTCATTAGGGAAACATCAAAAAGACTGCTAGTGCCAATTGTTGGCAAGGAGAATCTAGAACTCATATCTTTGTTAAGAAGAAAACTACTTTGAAAAATAGTCTAGCAATTTCTTTATTTTAAAGAGAATACAAAAATTTAAAAAACATTAACAATGACACAGAATTTCAAAACCAGATGATAGGAAATCGATAATGGTTGTTATATTGCATATTGTTATCTTCATAGTTCAGATTATGAGATATAGGCATGCAAAATTGATCAAAAAGTTAAGCATTAACTGTTCCTTTCAGTGAACCAATAGAAATTAGTAGTACAATTATCTTAGTTGTCTTGTGTGTGTATATATATATATTTTTTTCCTCTTCTTTTTTTTCTCCATTCCCTCATCCCAGTTTTTCTTTCCTTTTGAGCAGTTTTTTCCCTTTCACAATATCTGTTGTACCTTTCAGATTTTATTTACTCTTTTGGTTTCTTATACTAGGGAGACAATATGGTGTTTACACATGTGGGTCTGATATATTTCACTTAGGAGTATGGTCTCTAGTTGCATCTATTTACCTATAAAAGCCTCGAGTTTATCTTTCTTTATAGCTGAGTAATACTCCATTGTATAAAAATACCACATCTTTTTTTTATCCATTTCTTAGTTGATGGGCATTTTGGTTATTTCCAAGATTTAGCTGTGACAAATTGTGCTGCTATAAACATGGGTGCACATATATTGCTGTAGTGTGATGTTTTCAATATACTTACCACATGCTCCCTCTAATTCCACTACTAGCTGTTTACCCAAGAGAAATAAAAATATATGTCCATAGAAGCACTTGCATGTCAATGTTACTATTTCATGATAGCAAAAAACTAGAATTTACATATGTAACATCTTATAAGTGGGTAGACAAAATTTTGTATGTCTGTAATAGAATCCAACTCAGAAATTAAAAGGACTGAACTATTAGTACATCCTACAACTTAGATGAACTTCAAAAGCATAGGACTACATATTAGATAATTGTTTTTATGAAATTTGTTTATAAACAAAGTTGTAGAAACAGCATATCAAGTGGTTATCTGAGGCTGAGGAGGTTTTGTTGTTATTTTACAAGTAGGCATAAGGAAACTTTGTACAGGAGGTGTATCAAAGCTAGATTGTGATGATGATTTTACAGCTGCATAAATTTATTAAAATTTGTTGCTGAGCCTGGCGGCTTATGCCTAGAGTTCTAACACTTGAGAGATTGAGGCAGGAGGATTGCTGCAAGTTAAACTTCATAAGTGAGATCTTGACTCAAAAATTGAAAAAAAATTATTGAAGTTTGTTAAATATTTTAACTGAGTGAATTTTGTGATTTCTGTGTTAGATCCAAGTAAAGCTGACTGTTAAAGATAATCTTTGAACAAGACCAAAAGCATTAAGTACAAGGTCACGTAGCCACAAGGTGAAGCAGCAGTGTTTGCACTGAAGACTTTGTCTTATAGCTCTACTTTGTGCTTCCTGTGGGACCAAATCAGAATTTCCCTTAACTCTCAATCCTGACACCTCCTTACTTCTAACCTTGTTTAGAGATTCCTTGTTAGCAAGTTTGCTGGATGGAGTAAGAGCTTCTGGTAATAGAGATGTTTGTGTAAAAATGACACCAACCCAAAAAGGCCAGCGATGGGGGTTACTCAGCATGCCTGTGGAAGAGGAAGTAGAGAGCCTGCATCTCAGATTCTTAGCTACTCCTCCAAGTAAGTATTGATTTTAATGTGTAATTATATTTCCATCCATCTACTCGACAATAATATAAAAATTAGGAAGGCAAACCTCTAAATCTTCTCTTTCAACCTTCTCATCTTACAGATGGTAACTTTGCAGATGCTGTATTCCGGTTCAATGCTAATATTTCATACAGTGGAGTTCTTCATGCAGTGACACAGGATGTAAGATAAATTTATCATAATTTGTTCAGTGTCTTCAGCTTTTGTTATGGAAACATTTCTGAAATACTGTTCCTTCACCCAGGGTCTCTTCTCAGAAAACAAAGAGAAACTGATCAATAATGCCATAACAGCATTATTGTCCCAAGAAGGAGATGTCGTTTCTTCAAACGCAGAACTTGAGAGTCAGTTCCAGGCTGTGAGGAGGCTTGTAGCTTCTAAAGCTGGTTTTCTGGCATTCACTCAGCTTCCAAAGTAAGTTATTTTTAAATTTAATTTCTCTTAGACATTTTGAACAACTCAAAAATAAAAAACAATATGTTATTTCTTTATGTCTGACTAACCGTGGTACCTTTTGTATGGTGATTTGGTAATTTTTCTTCATGAAAAAGGAAGGTGAGCAGCTCTAGTGGGCTCTTGGTCCCTATGTGCTAGTGGTATCACTGACTCTGTCTTACAGTTTGGTTAGCCTTAAAAAAATGATTCCAGAGGTGTGGATCAAAATAATGTAATCACTACCATACTTTAGTGGAAACTTAAGGTAGCCTATTTTAATCATAAATAACAGATGTTTTGTTACTGCTATTATATGGTTGCCTTTTGTTCCAAAGGTTTCGTGAACGTCTAGGAGTAAAGGTAGTGAAAGCACTCAAGAGGAGCAACAACGGAGTAGTCCATGCAGCAGTTGATATGCTCTGTGCCCTCATGTGTGTAAGTAGTAGTTTTTTTACAGAAACGATTTTCTCAAATTGACTGGAGGTTTTAGTTTCCATCAACCATGATTTTCATTTTACTAATAAAGTCTGTACTTCTGTATTTCCCACATTGCTCTCACAGTCATTTGTTTATTCAGGTAATTTTTAACACATGTTGCCAATGTTCTGTGTGCTAGAAATGTTAAGACATGTGCGCTTCTTCCTGCAGACTGCTGTCAGTCTAGTAAGGTAGGCATGTTGTATACAGCAGAAAGTAGCAGTGGCATGGGATTACTAAAAAGTCACACTCAATTCTTGTTTGGTTATGCAAGTACCATGAAAGATTCTTAGTCCTTCTAGAAGATGTTATAATTTTACCTGAATCTTTTTTTTTTTTTTTTCTTTTTTGACCTGAATCTTTAAAGGTGGTCAGGTATCTTTCAGTTCTGAAAAAGCTTTCTTGTTATGGAAAACAGAATACACAAAGGCATGTTTAAAAAGCAACAAATAATAACCAGTCTACATGGGGTGGTAATTGTGACAGCTAGAGATGTACACAGACAGTCACTGAAAAGCCTTCAGATCAGAGGGGCTAGAGTTTCATCTTTAGTAAGGAACAACTAGATGTTTCAGTAAGGGAGCACATGATGAGAATTGACTTGCAGAAAGCCCACTGTGCAGTATGTAAAGGTGAACTTAAAAGCAAGTGTATCAAATTATGTTAGAAATGAGTGCTGAGATGCTGTCAGTGACGGGTTACGGGGGGCACCTTCAGTAGCTATTTGAACAGTAGAGGTCTAAGTTGATGATGTCCATATGGAAGGAAAGGCAGTTGTTGAATATATCTTTGAAATTTCTCATTTATCTGTGTCACGTGTACTATTCAGAATGTTCTTTGTATGAAATGTTTTAGGTAAACAATGGTATAGAACAAATCATTTGTATAAAACCTCATATTTGTCCCCAGAAGTAAATTAAGTTTATATATTATCCTTGCTACAAGAATTATTGAGGTAACTAGAACACATTGTGTCCTTATCACATATTAGGTACTGACTGAATTTTACATGGATCATCTTGTTTAAGCTTCATGATAGTCCTAAGAGATAATTTCTGTTAATCCTATTTTACAGCTGAGGCGAATGAGACTTTGAGAAAGTAATTTAACGTTGCCTACAGTCTCCCAGTTAAGTCAGTATTAAATTAGAGTCTGAACTCTGTTTCTAACCATCATGTTGGAGTGCTTTTATACCCACTTAACCCAACAGTCAAAAAGATAATCACCTCAATAAAGCAGTATGATATTAATTTTAATACTTGCTTTTAAATGTTAAGTTTTATCATCTCAAATTTAAATTCATGAGGGTAGGGGTGTTTACTTTTTTAATAAGGAAGTCTGTCACTTTTTAAAGAGTATCTTACACAGTAATATGTCTAGTTGTCAGGCAGATGATCTATGAAATCTTATAAAACTAAAGAGAAATCATCAATTCTGACTGCTTATCTTACCATGAGTTTCCTTTTTGCTTTAAACATTTAAAGACTGTGGTTTTTATTCTTTCAGTGTGTAATGAATACTGTTTGTAGATGATTTTTTGTAATGCTAACACATGACACTGCCTGTGAATTATTATTTTTACTCAATAGCCCATGCATGATGACTATGACTTAAGACAAGAACAGCTAAACAAAGCTTCTCTTCTCTCTTCAAAGAAGTTTCTGGAAAACTTATTGGAGAAATTTAATTCCCATGTGGTAAGTTGTTATTAAACTTCATGGGAAATACCATTATTGAACGATATTCTAGAAATGTCTGACATAGAGAATACGAGAAAGGAACACGTTATTGCTGTGCTTTAATTAAAGCTCCCTGTCTGAGTCCTTAAGGCAGCACTGTTGCTTGTTTCAGGATCATGGGACTGGTGCCCTAGTTATTAGTTCACTCTTGGACTTCCTTACCTTCGCCCTCTGTGCTCCATATAGTGAGACAACCGAAGGGCAGCAGTTCGATATGCTGTTAGAGATGGTGGCCTCCAATGGAAGAACTCTCTTTAAACTCTTTCAGGTAAAACCTCATGCTTTTCTTATTTGGTAACAGTTAATTTAAGAAAACCATTTTTTGGGTCGCATTGTGTTTTTGTGCTTTACAGTACTGGGCTTGCCAGGGCCTTGCCTTCTGCATGTGGGCAAGTGCTCTCCCTGTCCAGGTCAGCTTGTTTTTAAAATAAGTGCATGCCTCCATTGTAATGACATATGCAACCATAGGCTTTGTAGCCTTAAGGTATTTTAGCCCACAGGTTTCTTGGTGTTTGATGTAGAGCCCTGTTGATGGAGATTGACTGCTGTTTGACTATCTTGCTGATCTTTTCCATTGTATAACTCTTTTTTTTTTTTTTTTGTGGTACTGGGGATCGAACTCAGGACCCTGCGCTTGCTAGGCAGGCACTTACTCCACTGAGCTATATCCCCAGCCCTCCATTGTAAATGTAGTGCAAAACTCACTTTTTTCTGTGGTACATCCAAAATTCCTTTTTATTCATAGATTTCTGAATAAGATGAGTTTTAGCTGGGCTATTAATGGAAATATTTTACTTCATATATAATACTATAGTTTTTTGTGTAAATATATTTATATATCAGTTTTTATACTTTTTTTTTTATTTACCAAGTGGTCATTCTAAAAGTATGTATCATTCTAAAAATAAGGTGTCTCCTGTTTCCTGCTAATGTAAACTCTTTCGTGTTTGCAAATCTATATCTGTAAAGCTATACTGAAACAATACCTAAAATATTTGAGCATATTCTGATCCACGTTTGAGATAAATCCTTTCCTGTGACACACAGTCTTGCATAAAACTGTATTTTCCTTTAGAGCAAAAAGTAAGTGCATTGGAAAAAAAATTGTTTTATTCACTGATACTTTTCTTTATTTTCAAGCACCCTTCCATGGCAATTATAAAGGGAGCTGGATTGGTTATGAAGGCTATAATAGAGGTGAGAGAACCGTTGTGAAATTTTAAACTTTCTCGAATGTTGATTGTTCTAATTCCCTTTAATTCTTTTATGGGAAACTTGGAATACTGTAAGGAAAGTAATTTTCAATCTTCACTGAGAAATTTTTAAACTTGGTTGCAGAAGTAGTCTTCAATAACAAGTTATCTGAGCTTTTCCTAAATATAGGGCAAATAAGTTTGTTCTTGGCTTACTTGTTTTACTTTAAAAATAAATTAGCGTTTATTTTTTTCTCTTGTTACTTCGCTGGGGGACGATGGTGAAAGCATTGAAATCTTAAGGTACTGAGATTACATATAAAATACTAATGTAGTTCTGTGCAATGTGATATAAAGTAATAATTGCAAAAAAAAAGTTCCTTACACTAAAGTGCATTTCTAGTCAAGCTCTAGGTATCGGGACATGACATAGATCATGAGGGTGCTTCTTCTTGTAGTTTGCTCTGGCTTTTTAAAAAATAAGATCAGTGTTATGAATATTAACTGTATACTGTAGTGATTTTAATGACATCAACCTAAGTGGGTTTTGAATTCTTTTGTTGTTGTAGCAGTTTAGATAAAATGTAAGTCCTGTTTAAAGCAAAAACTCAGTTTTTGGTGTTTCAAATAAAACTCACAACAAAATAACAAGCAGTTAGTATACCCTGAAGTATCTGTTAAATACATAGAAAGATACAAGCTTTGAACTGGCTGGAATATCAAAGGTGTTTTGTTTTTTGTCATTTTTTGCATTTTTTAGTGCACATAAACTATTAAGGGCTCATTTTTACCCTCTAGCTAAGAGTTCTGTGCTCAGTTCTACCTTCCAAAATTCAACACTACATCTTTGATTTTTATGTAGCTCATGGTAACCAAAGACAGCATAACCATGAGGCCAAATGAAAGTGTACTCTTGCCCTTCATCTTCCAATATGCAAACTTTCCTATAAATTGATCATTTACTCATTATGTATACAAGTATCCCTCATCAAGTATAATCAAAATAATCACTTGTCTTCAGGTATAAACCACATGTTACATTCATACCTACTAATTAGAGCCTATGTTTACGGCTGGGGATATAGCTCAGTGGAATAAGCGCCTGCCTAGCAAGCGCAGGGTCCTGAGTTCGATCCCCAGTACCGCCAAAAAAAAAAAAAAAAAAAAAAAAACACAAGTAGAGCCTATGTTTTCAAAAAGACTTTATTATGGTACTTAAATATGGGAAAGTATCTTATTTTTCCTGATTGTAAAAGCTGTGTGTGCTCTTCAAAAAAAAATTCTTACGTACAGAAAAAAATAAAAGGAGCAAATAGTACATCACAAATAACTGTACCTCCCAGAGGGGTCGATTTCATCTCAGACTTCTATGCTGTTGAAAGATACATATGTAAAGATGTACATTATAAGCCTATTTCTATACGTACTGTGTACTCATTTGGTATAATTGTGTTTATACGTTACACTTTTTTCACTAACAAACATTTTTTCTTTTCAACAGATTGTCTTAAATATCACTGTACTTAATTTGTAGTTCTTTGATCACCTTTGATTAGTAGTCCTGTTTATAAGAAAAATGAAAGCAGAATAGAAAGAATCACCCTCATGTCACATACTCTTAAAAAAAGAATTTTGTTCACTCTAAATATGAGTGTGTAGCTGTTAACAACAGCAAGCCAGATTGCAGATGTCTTCCATAGAAATTGCTGACTTCCCTGAGTCACGTCTTTCCTTTATTGACTGACACAGAACCTGGGAATGAATTTAATTTAATGTTAAATTTAGTGAAGCATAATTCATAAGAAAAATTTATGTGGAAACTTTTAAACTTCATTCCAAAGCAAATACTATCTTAATAACCTGTGCTACGATTCCACTGTTAATTTTTGGATAACTGGAAGTTGCATTTTAGATTTTTTATTTTATACTGGATAACTATCTTGTTTAAAGTTGTAAAATTATTTTTTTAAAGCTGGGGGAGCTTGTTTTAGATTGCTGCTTTAGGGATCATCTTACCCTTTTTCCAAAGGAAGGTGACAAAGAAATCGCTACGAAAATGCAGGACCTTGCCCTAAGTGAAGGTGCCTTACCTCGACACTTGCATACTGCGATGTTTACAATAAGTTCAGATCAAAGGATGCTTACAAATAGGTAGGTTATTTAATTTAATTTGCCGTAAATGAACTTGCTATTTGGAGAATGGATTTAGATATTACATAAAACAAACTGAATACGTGTTTGGATTACTCAAGTGTTTCATTTTGATCCACCTAGTTTTTTTTTTATTCCTTGTAAGAGGATTGTGCTCCAATGATGATTTTTCCTGCCTATAGATAATTTGGGGTGAGGGGCAGGTACTGTTCTTGTTTAATACCACTGTCTTTATCAGGGTCAGTGTACTCATGGGACTGAAATGTAGGAGAGTACTTACCTATGTCCTGGCCTTTTTTCCTGTTGCCTGTGACCTCTTGTGTGTATATAACTTTATGTGAGAACCTTTTAAATACCTTTGGTCAGTTACTGGTCTGCTTACAGAAAACCTGAAATATATTTTCAGCATCAACTAGGCCTATCTTAAATCTTTTATAAAAACACTTTCCCTTTTGTTAAAGCATTGTCTTTCTTCCAGTAATTATTCAAGTATAAGGAAATACAAATCTATCCTTTTACTCCAACCTACATGAATTCTAGTCCTTTTATGTTTCCTGATCTGTGACTCTGAGCTCTCATAAACATACCATATTGTGGTCTTATTAAAAACACTGAGTATTATATATTAAGTCATATTTTTGACTTGAAAACTAGTAGCATAAATTGTGCACTTACATTCTCTTTATTTCAGTATTTTAAATTTCTATTCTTTGTCAAATGACGCCGGTAGTTTTTTTTACTATAAGAAGCTGTCTGCTTCCCTCATTGTAAATGTTAGCCACAAAAGTAGTTTTCTCTGTAGCCTGAGAGGACAGAAATATGAGGAATGTTGTTTCCTTTGACTGTGGTAGCAGTGCTAGATCCCATCTCTCATTAGAGATTATTTGCTGTCTTGCACATTAAGCCCACAGGATACTAGATGTTTGCTTGATATGGTCATCTTTGTTACAGTTAATCAGTTAAATACCCTACTGTGATCAGTTATTCTGTTTAATGAAAACATTTTAATTCGGAGAAAACAAAGTACAGTTTGAGTTTTGCTACTAAACTTTACTCTTTTGGGAGTATGACATGTATAAATCTGTAGGTAGTTATTTGGTTATTTCCCTTAGGACCACTCTTAACAGCAAATGTTCAAAGTTCACCACAGTCTAGAATAGTCAGTGGTAAGATAGGGTTTCTGCTGCTTTCAGTGTAGGAGGGAGCATTGTTGGGGGGTTAAGATTAATGATTGACCTACAGATTCAAAATGGATCTTAGATTTTCACTTAAAACCAAAATATACTTTTAGCTTTTAAGTGGAATGAGTATAATAATTTGCTATAAGTGCTTTCCAGTTTTTGTCTGTACTCTAAAACTGAAAATATTTTTACCTCTGACCCTGTCAAGAAAGATTTTCCTTGAGTATATGGTTATTGACTTTTGTTTGTTTTCAGAATTTCACATAATGCCAGGATGTTATTATTACACAAACTAATTGTATTATCAAAGCCAATTGTTTAAATAACATTTTGCTTTCTTTAAATGAAGAAGAAAAAATCTACTCATCCCTGTTCTGATCTCCTGAGAATTAGTGCAGCTATCAGAAAAGCACTTCAATTTGGAGAACATTTCAAAATTTTAGTATTGGAATTGTTATCACAAAACCTCTCCCCGTTAAAATACAAATATTTAGTAATTTTTAACATCAATTTTTTTTTTTTACTGTAGCCATATTTCTTATATGATATTTTGTTCTTAAAAATTCCTTTCTGTTCTAGCTGAGATAAAGCAGCAAACCTTTCTCAACGTCTGCTTTTTTCAGACAGCTAAGTAGACATTTAGTGGGACTCTGGACAGCTGATAATGCAACTGCAACAAACTTGTTGAAACGCATTTTGGTAAGTTGAGAATCGAAAGATTTTTCTAATAAAATTTAATCATGGTATTTATACTGTTAAAGATGCTTTCATTTGGTTGTTACTAGAAAGTTATTTATGGAAAGGCTTACGTATGATGAATGTTACCTTTGATGGCTGAAATTTCTTTTGTTCAGTTGTTTTGAGAATGGATTTTGTGTTTTGTTTTATTTGTTTTTAGCCACCAGGCTTGTTGGCCTACTTGGACAGCTCAGATCCAGTTCCTGAGAAAGATGCTGATCGGATGCATGTTAGAGATAATGTCAAAATAGCAATGGTAAATACGATTGTCCTAAGTGACTTTTTAGGATTAAGAGTACTATTATAGACTCTTCTTTGTAAAACTAAAAATTTAGAAATAAATCAAGAACTCACTGCATTGAGTAGTAATAATTTATTATCATTATTATTAGTAGTATTTTGGCAGTACTAGGGATTAAATACAGGCTTTCACACCAAGCCACATCCCTATCTCTTCATAAAATGTTTTATTTTGAAATAGGGTCTTGCTAAGTTACCTGAGTTGGGCTTAAAATTGTGGTCTTCAGCGTCAGCCTCCCAGAGTTCTGGGATTGCAGGCTTGTGCCACTTTCCTCATTTATTAATAGTTTTGTTGGAAGTAAAGTTCATATCCCATAAAAGTCACCTGTTTGAAATGTGCAGTTCATTAATTTATAGTATTTTTAGAGTTGTGTAGCTATCACCGCAGTCTAAATTATGAATATTGGTGGTTTATTGTATTTTATTTAACCTAACATGTTGGCACATTTGGGAGTGGATTTCTTATTTTAAATCTCAGATATGTTATGTATTTTACACATAATCTGATGTTGGTGAAAAAAACACTATTATGTTAATTATTAAAATAGGCCTATTCCTAAGAAATTACTTGAAGATCTTCCATGATATACTTTTATAGTTATTTCATGTATGTATTCTTTTTCTGTCATCTTCTGTCTGGATCCATCTCCCAGTTATACCTTGCCACCTGCACCCCCCCCCGAAAGAAATTACTTTGAAACCTTAGATAGAATAACAGTTAGTTTCTAACAAATTTTATTATAGAAATTTTCACTTTGTTCTCTGAACCCTAACATCCCATACTGATTTTACCTTTTGAAATAGATAACGTGACTCAGCTATACATAGTTTTCGAATATCTTTGTAAATAGGTTATGTGATGGATTTCAACATTATTTTACAGGATCAGTATGGAAAATTTAATAAAGTTCCAGAGTGGCAAAGACTAGCTGGGAAAGCTGCTAAAGAAGTTGAAAAATTTGCCAAGGAAAAGGTGGATCTTGTGTTGATGCACTGGAGGGATAGGATGGGCATTGCTCAGAAAGAGGTAACAACAGAATTTACCTCCAAACTTCTAGCATTTCTGTGTCCTCAGTCGGACTGTAGTTGTTGCTGTTTACAGAGATGATGATAAGGTATTTCTGACTGAATGCCTGAAGCTTAAAAATTGATGTCATTTAATTCTGATTCGTATTTATATATACTTTTTCTTAATTCATAGTTTTGGGATTTAATGATTAGGATTTTAGGTATTAATATAGAATTACTCTCTTAAATTTTCTTTGTTAAATTCCAGTTTCCATATTTTTCTTAATTTTCATGTATTTACTACTTCCCTCCTTTTTCTGGATTTTGTTTTGTACATATAAAAGTAAAATGTCCTTCTTGCTTAGGTTTTTTTTTCCTCAGAATTAGACAAGTATTTTAGAGATGAGTCACATTTTTATTAAATTTATTTTGCAATTTAAATTTTGTAATATTCCTCAAATCAAGCTCTGCTCTAAAATGTTGTGTTAACTCTTCATTTGGTAGTGTGTGCTAGAGAACTTAGTTCAGTAGTGCACATTCATCCATCATATTTTGTGCAGTAAAAAATGAAAATGCTTGGACATGACATAGGTTAGTGGTCACTTGTGTGATACATGCAATAGAAAGAATCATTAGACAGGCTTTCAAATGACTAGAATAAATAAAATACTGGACTTTGAATTGGTTAACCAACATCTGAGCCTGGTTCCATCACTTACTAACCAAAGTTACGGGTTTACAGAACTTCTTTTCTAAAATCAGAGTTTCACCCTTCTCTAATAATACTTATTTTTGGACAAACATAGTAATAAAAGCACTGTATACCTATTTGGTCATGACAGTATTGCTGTAACATTTGAATGACTGAAAAATTTGTAGATATGACATAAATGATTTTTACAGTTATTAAAACATAAGCATTTGGATTCAAGTAGTTAAACCTTTTTCTGATGTAACTGTTGCTTCAAGCTATTGACTATAATTGTCAAACTGCAAGTAAATTTTGGTATCAGATTTCACATGTAACATTCATGATGCATAAGCTTAAACATAAAGCTGTTCAGCCAGAAGTAGGAGTATCTGTTACTTTTCTATTTTTATAATTGTGGTGCTGGAAATTGAACCCAGGGCCTTGTGCATTTAGGCAAGTGTTCTACCACTGAGCTCCATCTCTGTTCCAGCATATCTGTTATTTAAAGACAAATCAGAGAAAAATAATGTATTTTTAATATAAAAATGTTATATTGCTATATTGGTATTGTTTGCATATGGATGATTACCTAAAATTTTGAGCAGTGGTAGTGAATATGCTGGTCAGGAAGCTTCTTGGTACTGTCAGTTGATTATCATTTGTCTGGGTACTGTTTTTAACAATAATTTGTTTAGGAAATTGTCTTAGTTACTTTTCTCTGGTTGTTGAGACAAAATGCCTTACACACAAAGTTAAAGGAGAAGTTTATTTAGCTCACCATTTGTAGAGATTTCAGTCCATAATGGGCTGACTCCAAGGCTGGGTAGCACATGGCAGAAAAGCAACAGTTCCTGGCTGCAGAAGACCGTTAAAACAACAGGAAAGGAGCAAGACAAGTCTCTTTCTGGCCTTTGTTCTGTATCTACTGGGATTAGGGCAGTGCCAATCCAGTCGGGACTGATCTAGCAGTCACCTACCCTTAGTCCCAGCGTTGCAGTCACACACTCTACATTCAGTCATCTCCAAAAAAGCTTGTCCCCCCACCCCCCTGACTACATGAGGCTTTGGGGGGACATCTAGACACAAACCATAATAGAAACCACGAGTAATCTTTGTGACTACTAATATAAACACTACGATATCAGAATATGGAATGATCATGTGCTTTAATCTGAAAACTAACCATTGTCAGGATTAACTGGCTAGTCTCGAAGTGAGCTGCATTTCTAATGTGGTCAGAATGTTTATGAAGCCAGTGTATGAAGTCATTTATAGCAGATGATCTATGTTGGATTAATATGTTAGTTCTTTTAGTTTAGTATGACACTTACCTTTATCTCTAATTCAGTGCTTTCAGTTTATGGATATTGGTTTTTTTTTTTTTTTTTTTCTGTATGGCATTTCCATTATCATTATTCTAGATTGCTAGCCTTTTGTCCTAAGGGGAAAAAAACTGAAGAAAGTACTTAAGAAGTTTTAAAGAGATTTGTTGTGAAAACCAAACTTTGAATTATTTGTATGGCTTATTTAAATCACCTTGTGTTAATTTTTGTGATAGTACACAGAATTAAAATTTGTAGAGAACATTTCCTGTTATAACCAAAAGGTTTTATATTTCAAGTCTCATTTCCTTTTTCAAATTTGCTACTCATTTTATCTGTATTCTTTGTAATCTAGTCTCTTTTCTTTATTCCTATAACTTGCCACTTTAGTGACTTTTATGTTTTAATGTATACTACTTTATGCTTTTGTTTCTGTTGCATTGAGAATTACAATTCTCTTGTACTCCAAGTTTTACTTGGAGTAGAGATTCTTTATCTCTAGCCCAGGTATGGACTTCAGGGAATTTTTGAAATCTTCCCCAGTTGCAAACCTGGCGTGTTTGCCTATCTCTTAAAGAGGGGCCATAGCTGTGCTGAATTCTTAAAGGATTTATGACTGCCTAAAATTTGGATCTTAGCCTTAGAGAATCAAGTGGGCCTTTTTCTGTTTCAAAGATGAGTTATATAGATAACATTTTTGTGGAATTTGTGTGATAGGTGTAGGTTAGCTCACTTAGGTTCATACTCTTTAAAAATTTTTCATTTTTTCCTTTTTACAATAAAATTCAGGACAGAAACAATATGGTGAGTTTTAAGTCCCCTGTACATGTGTGAAATGTGTTAAATTGGCATGTGAAATCATCTTTGATATTCTTTGTTTAAAAAACTCTCACTTCCCATGTGTCTGAATGTAATTGCTTATTTCTTCTTTGTCAGCTAGTTCAATTCTAATTGCTCCTCACGGCTTTGGTGGCAGTCAGATAACCTGTCATCTCTTGCATTTATTGTTTTCTTCATGTATTTATATTAAGTGCATGTACATGTTTGAAAGCAGTTACTGTTTTTGACTATTGCGAGTTTTACTAGTGATCATTGTAATTTTACAAGTTACTGTATTGTAACAGTAACTTTAGGCTACATGGGGAATATTTGATCAACATTATAGAAGTATATGCTGGAAATAATTAAGTGATGTATTTTTAAATCCACATTAATATTTTATGGATTTTGTTTTGTTAGTATTTTTTCTGTCAAAATTTCATGGAGGTAATCTTTCTCACCATTTTATAGTATAAAGTGATATCTGCTGATTGAGGCTATTTGATGGCCTTAGGTTGAGCGCCAGTTTATTTTTTTTTTCCAGAATATAAATCAAAAGCCAGTAGTTCTTCGAAAGAGAAGACAAAGAATAAAAATTGAAGCAAATTGGGATCTCTTCTATTACAGGTGAACTTTAGACCCCTTTGCTTACATTAGGTATATTGGACACTGCCTTTAGAGGAATCATGTTTTCCTCCTCTGGCGACAGTGCTTCATGCTACAGGTGTTTTTATGATGTCAGGTATAAGTCATATAGCTGTTAGGACTGGTTTGATTAAATATGCTTCCAATCTGGGTGTGGTCGTGCACTTCTGTAATCCCAGCACTCAGGAGATTGAGGCAGGAGACTCGCCATGAGTTTGAGGCCAGCCTGGACTACATACCTAGTGAGTTCAACACCAGCCTGAATTACAAGCATGACCCTATCTCAGAAAAAGAAATATAATGAATAAATATGTTTCTGTAAAATTAAGGCCTTTTACAGTATGTTGGCTGATGAGCTAAAATTAAAAGTTTTAAGGCTTGGGCCAGAGTGAAATATTTTATGTTATAGCTTAGAAATAATTGCGTACTTTAAGCTTTTTTTGGAAATGGAGACTTAAAAGAGGTGGAAGATAAAAACATAAGGAGACTTGTGAAAAATAAGTTACCCTCAAACACTTTATCAGCCTTTCAAAGTGGTAGCCCCCTTCTTCTCCCCCACCCCACCAACATGCACACAGAAGGGTGTTGATACCGACATTTTAGGAGGTTGCAGACTTTAACCCAGCACCGCGTCTGGAACCTGACATACTCAATGTGCTGTGGCTGGCGAAGGAAAGCACATGGGGTGAGAATGCCCAGCACTGCTCTCAGAGACTGTAGTCCGTGCGCGCTCTGCCCTCAGTCACACGCTTTGCAGTCTGTGCGTGCTTTGCCCTCAGGCACATGCTTTGCAGGCACATGCTTCGGATTTCCCTTGGGAACCCTCAGTGTCCCCCAACTTCCTCGGAACTCTGAAATGTGATGTTCGAGGAGGACTGCAGATTGATAGTAAGCAGGGGGGAAGCCCACCCATCCTCAGTTCAGACTCTGGCCCAGATTTATTATAATAATTAAGTTATCCCAAGAGTACAAGAAGATATTTTGAAAATGTTCAGTCATAACTTGACCTTTTATAGTATTGTATTGAGTATTCCTTAAGGTTCATATATAAAGTATTGCTCATCCCACATCCTTCACAACCAAAAGTCCAAAAGCTCTAATCCCCAACCTGAAATTTGATAGCTAAAAATGGAGTTTTTTTTTTTGGTACCGGGAATCCAACTCATGACTTTGCACTTGTCAAGCAGGCGCTGTGCCACTGAGCTGTATCTCCAGCCCCTTGAATTATTTTTTAACTCAAAGTTATATTAGCGCATAACTAAAATTATGAAATAGTTCAGTGTTTGAAATTCACACAGCTTTTATAATGTTTATGATCTTTCTTTCTTAGAGTGAATACCTGTGTATTTATCACTGAAATGGTCCATTAACATTTTACTATATTTTCTTTACACATTTTATTTTCTTACAAAAGTTTGATAATTGCACAGGTTCCTTATTATAAGATGTATTTATAGACGCTTTGAAGTGTTTATTGTTTCCTGCTATTTTCTGATTATCTGTATGTGTAGGTTTAGTCAAGACCATGCCAGATCGAACCTTATTTGGAATTTCAAAACACGAGAAGAACTGAAAGATACTCTTGAATCTGAAATGAGAACATTTAATATCGATAGAGAGCTTGGTAGTGCTAATGTGATTTCCTGGAATCACCATGAATTTGAGGTAAAGCTTAGTTTTTGTGGTGTATTAATCTTAAGAAATGAAGCATATACTATTTTTGGAATTTTTTTATATTTGTATAACTTGTATCTTTAATGTTGTGGAGGAAATACTAGAAAACTTTAATCTTTGCTTGAGACAAAAATATGAATGTTAAATAATTCAGCTTTATAGCTAAGAATCCTGTAGGAGTTTTAATATATTTGGTGCTGTACATTATAAATCTGTCGTCCATCTCCCCCTGCAGGACATTTATATTCTTCATTGAAACAGATTTTTGCCATGTTCATTAATACCTTTTTTTCATTAATTTTTTGTGGTAATTTGATTCTGTAGTTTTACTGTTTCGGTGGCCTTTTAAAATGCTTAGTGAATAACAAGGAAAACAGGAGACTTTCACAGTAGGTAATTTTTTTGCCTGTAATTAAAGTATGTATTTTGTACGTATATATGCTGTAGTCATGTGTTATGCAGTGATGTTTTGGTTAACCGAGGACTGTGTATGTGTAGCAGTTGTATAATACATTATGGCCTAGTGATGCCGAAGCTTACTTTGTGCTGTGTATACTTTAATGTTTACGTGAGATTAAAATCTCCCAGCACTGCTTTTCTCTGGATGTAGCCTCATCATTAAGTGGCATGACTGTAATTTAAACAATGGCAACAGGTGTAAATTTGAAAATGTTAGTGTCCTTAAGCCAGCTGTATTTCTAAAGTATTTAATAATTCCCTTTTCCTTGAAAAAGCTTCTGTTACTTTGATTTTGGCAGTCTATTCTCCTAGATTTTCTTCTTCTTTATTGTCTACTATTCCTCAGTCATCTCCTCCTTTCCCTTTACTTTTCTGACCACTAACTGTTGGCTGACTCCAAAGGACAGGTTTCGGACTTCTCATTTATATTCATTGCCTCACCGATCTCAATTCTCATGACTTTAAATGCTTTTTGCTGCTGGATTCCTGATTTTTGTCTCTAGCTTAGACTTTCTTTCTTAGCCAGGATATTTGGATCCTGTAATTGGATATATGAGTTATAATAATTATGTAGAACTTTTCTCTAGAATTGTGTTCCTGTTCTTCCCTCTAAACTACCTTCTTATATTTAGTCAAAAGCCTTGAAATCATCATTTATACTCCAAATTCAGTTTCTCTACAAATTCTACTCAATGGCCTTCAGAATTTATCCAGAACCAGTCCTTCTGACCACTGGGCAGTGTCACTGCTTCCTCCCTATACTGTTAGCATAGCAGCAAGGTGATCATAGGTCACACCATTTCTCTGCTCTCAGCCCTTGGCGGTCTTAAGGCCTCCCATGTCCCCTCTGCCCCCAGTGCTAGCATTGTCCTTTGACCTCGTCTCTCACTGCTTTCTTTCATTGTCTAAGCTGTACTGCTCCCCTGAAATCACCAAACCTTCTTGCCTCAAGGTCTTTCTGCTTCATCTGCCTTCTGCCTAGGTTAATCTACACCCTCCCAAGCACTTTCATAATTTTTTTTTATATCCTTCAGGACTATTTAAAAATGCCACCATAGGATGGGCCTTCCCTGCATCTGATGGGCTTTCCCTGGTAAAAATTGAGGGTCTTTTATAAAAAGACATATATCACGTGCATTCTCTCTCCCTGTCTTGGTTACTTTTCTCTCATTGCTGAGACAAAATACCCAACACCCAATATGAAGGAAGGAAGGTTTATTTAGCTTACAGTTTATGGAGGTTTCAGTCCATACTTGGCTGGCTTTGAGGCAGAGTGGCACATGGCAGAGGGCAAATGTTCATGGCAGCAGAGCACAGCAAAAACAACCAGCAAAACGGAGGAATGGCAGCAACACAGCCTCTTTCCTTCTCTTACTTTGTAAAAAGGCTACCCCTACCCAGGGGGTGGGTAGCTCTCACACAGTCTCCATGTCCTACTCTTCCACAGGCTCAGGATGTGTGCAAAGTAAGGACCCTGGCTTCCTGCTGAGTCACTCAGCCAAACCTCTAGACTCTCCAAGTTGACACAAAGTATCAACCATAACATTCCACCCCTTGTCAACTTGGCAACCAGACACATTTCCTTAAACCAGTTTCTAGATACAAAGACATGCTTATTATTACCTTGCCCCTGTACAAATGAAAATTAAACACTTACAACATTTAAAGGCACAAAATAAGCATTACCATTCCAAAAGGCACCAACAGGGGAATACAGAGCATTGGGACCAAAGCAAGTCTAAAATCCAGCAGGGCTAACTTTGTGCCCTGTAACTCCACATGCAGCATGTGAAGCAGCTTGTGGTACACTGTGAGCTCTAAAGGGTTTGCGTGAGTCCACCCTTATGGCACTTCTGGTGGTTAGAGCTCTCGTAGCTTCTCTCTTAGGCCTGCTTTGCTCCATCCTTGCAGCTTTACTCAAATGATCCATGTTCCATGTTCCTGGCTTTTCTAAACTTCTGAGGTCTTCAAGCACCTTTCACTTCACACTCACAGTGTCACATATTGCCCCCTCAGGAGCACACTGCCTGGTCTCCCAGGCCTTCTGAGATGTGGGTGGAAGCCTCTTTAACCTCAGAACTCTTGCATTCTCCGTGTACCTAAAGCCAGGACCCGTGGATGATGCCAAGGTCTGCTGCCACCTGGAGCAATAGCCAAACTTTCCTCTCACTTGGCCATAGGGGTCGAGGGCCTGGATCGCTGGACACACTGGAGACTTTTTTTTTTTTTTTTTTTTTGTGGTACTGGGGATCGAACTCAGGACCCTGCGCTTGCTAGGCAAACGCTTATTCCACTGAGCTATATCCCCAGCCCTAAAACAATGTAGATAGATTTTTTTTTTTTTTTTTTTTTTTTTTTTTGCGGTACTGGGGATCAAACTCAGGACCCTGCGCTTGCTAGGCAGGCGCTTGTTCCACTGAGCTATATCCCCAGCCCCGCTGGACACACTGAATCCAATGCTGAGGAACAAATTCTCTATGGCGCCTCCATTCTGGAACCTGGTGTGGCTGCTGCCGCTGCCATTCTGAAACATGGTACTCTTTGGCTTCCTTCTCAAGGCAAGGTCTTTCACCTTTGCTGTTTTGAGGCTGCAAAGGGTGGAGACTTGCTGCTTGTGATACCCTCAGGCCCTCTTTTCCATTCTCTTGTTCCTTCATAGCAATAGAGATCTCCTCAGCCTTATCTTTGCAGTCTGCAGCTTTACTGGAGCTTCCTTTCTAGCCAAATTCACATTTTAAATCATCCTGCTGGGCTCTTTGCTCTTGATTCTCAACATAGATCTGGCTAAAAGCCCCCAACAATAGCCATGCCACTGCCCCAACATTCGACTGCCTTGAAATTTCTTTTGCAAAGTCTCTGGACACAAGCAAAATGCAGACAAACTTTCTGCCAAGCCATAACATACGTCATCTGGAGTCCAACAGCCAATGCAGTCCTTCTTCCCAACAGAAGCCTCCTGAACCTGGATTTCATAACACTTCCCCATCCAATTTTCCTGCTTTGTTTGACTCCATAGCTAAATCTTCAGTGCCTAGAATAGTGCCTGGTACACAGTGTATGCTTAATCAATAGGAGTTTAATGAATTGTTATGGTTGATACATTCTGTCAGCTTGGGGAGTGTAGAGGTTTGGCTGAGTGATTCAGCAGGAAGCCAGGGTGCTTACTTTGTATACATCCTGAGCCTGTGGAAGAGGAGGGCATGGAGGCTGTGTGAGAGCTACACGCCCCCTGGGTGTGGGGGTAGGCGGTTTACAATGTAAGGGAAGAGGAGAGGCTGCTTGCAGCCATTGCTCCCTCTTGCTGGTGGTTTTTGCTGTGCTCTGCTGCCCTGAACAGTTTGCCCTCTGCCATGTGCCACTCTGCCTCAGAACCACCCAAGTATGGACTGAAACCTCCATGAACTGTAAGCTAAATAAACCTTTCCTTCCTTCATTTTGGGTGTTGGGTATTTTGTCTCAGCAAGGAGAGAAAAGTAAGCAAGACATGAATTGAGTGCTTAGAATTTACAGAACCAAAGTGAAAGAGATTAAATATTTACACATGTATTTTATGTAGCTTATATGTTTACAAATCAGGTGTTTCAGGCTTTACAATAAGAATTTTAAACAATTAGAGAATTACATTTTACAAGTGCCTATAAATAGTTCCTTGAGAAGAGCAGCCTGAGTAGAAGGTTCCTGGTGCAGCATAAGTCCTAAGTGTGGACTTCTCCGTCCTTATCACCTGGTACCCAGGGAAGGGACCTTACAAAAATAGTGTGCTGAATGTGTAGTTTTCAGTCTTGGCCCATCTGCAAGAGGTGGAGCTGGGGGTGTCTGTAGGAATCTTGGTGAGCTTTACAGACTGTGTCTCAGGACTCCACCTGGGGATGGCAAACCCAGGAGGGAATAGAGCAGATTTCATTGATACTGTGTAGTGGTGTGACAACTTTTATTAGCAAGTTTTACAGTCATGAAATTAATGTGTGCAGTTCCAACTCAATTTAACTGAAGTAGTAAGTCATGGTAGTAATAATAAATTACCAGTTATTTTCATAAATGATTAACTTTGAACAGAAACAATTATGAGAATTGATTATATGGAGATTGCCAAAAATCTATTGTAAGTTAAACTAATGTAATTTGTTTGAATTAATAAAGGTTAAATATGAGTGCTTGGCAGAGGAAATCAAAATAGGAGACTATTACCTGAGATTACTATTGGAGGAAGATGAGAATGAAGAAAGTGGATCAATTAAGAGATCGTGAGCAAATTTTCATATGCTGTTACTAATTTTTACTATTGGTTTCATGGTTTTCTTCTGTCACTGAACTTTTTTTTTTAATCTAGGTATGAGTTTTTCAATGAGCTGTATCATCGCTTCCTGCTCACTCCAAAAGTAAACATGAAGTGTTTATGTTTACAAGCCCTTGCTATTGTCTATGGCAGATGTCATGAAGAAATAGGACCTTTTACAGATACAAGATATATCATTGGCATGTTAGAGAGGGTAAGGATATCATTTAGGAGACAGCTAATTATAGTGTCATTGGGGTAGGAGTTAATTTTCAAAACTAAATTTAAATTGGCATGAGTTACACTTATTTAGATCTAAGTTGGTTGAATAAGAAAATGATTAATGGGTTAATTGTTGTCTATATCAGTCCATTTGTTTTCACTTGATGCTTTTGTATAGCTTTAATGATCTCTTTGCCAGTCTATGAATTTAAATATAGATGAATGAGAAAAGTATATAAAAGAAATAGTTACTATGACAGCTTTGCATACCTTTGTTTTTCCATTTTAGAAAATTATAAGTGGTGCTAGTGTAGTAAATTTAAAAGAATGGAAATAATAAATCTTTAAAGAACTATAGTACATTAATAATGAAAAGGAAATTTAACACTTTTATACAGTTTATCATTTAACACTTGAGCATGATGGGGCATGTTTGTTCATTTTTATAGCACATTTGAGTAGTTGCTATTTATTGGAAGGTGTGTATTCTTTTGTTTGTGTTTACATTCCTGCTTTGTTGAGCCGTTTTACCAATTTTTGTAATAGCCATCTCTGCCATCTCTGTGCCTTTATAATTGCCTAATTGTGAGTTATGCTCTGTGAATTAGAAAACTGATTCCTAGTAAGGTCACAAAGCATACTTAAAAGTAACATAATCAGGACAGAAATCCTTATTGTTTGCTATTAAAGCCAAATAGGCATTGTTGAATTTTAATTTGCTCTTGTTTCAGTGAACTGGAGGACTACTGCATAGTATTTATATTTTAAATAGATATATTTTTCCTTCTTGTTCATGTTCATTGCAGTGTCATTTATGTGAAGGGTTTTTTTTTTTAGCAATTCTTTAAAGTTTTACTTTAGGAATGTAAGTTATTTTAATTTTTAGATGTCTCCTTAAAAGCGTACATTAATCTTTTTCATGACTTTTTAAAGTTTCTAAAACTTAAAGAAATTAATTTCTATAAATTTGGGAATGTAATAGATCAGAAATACTTCTCAAGTTCTTTTTAATGTTTAAAAGATGGCATTATTTCTTAAGAGGTATTTGTTGATTTTGTGAAATGGTGAGGTAAAGCCTTAATGTGTGTTTCTATTCACTTTGGACTAAATTCTTATTTCAATAGTGCACAGATAAACTTGAACGAGACAGACTGATCCTCTTCCTAAACAAGTTGATCCTTAATAAGGTATACTATTTTTGCAAAAGTATCATTTCCAAATCATAGGAGTATATAAAGATAAATACTACAGTTTGGATGTGAGCTAATTATCGAGAGATGATTCTATTGGTTTTTTTAGGTAAGAAAATTGTGAGTACTTTAAACTTAGGAAGGGAAAAGTTTTTGCCAATATTCCCTGAATATTTTGTACTGATATTACAGGTAACATATAAACTAATGGTAATCAAATTTTGCACGGAGGATAAGGAGGGATAATGTCATTAGCTGACTTTTCTTTAGGAAGGAACTTTTAGGATTAAATTTCAAGAAAAATAGCTGATACAAAACGGAAAGCTTTCTTAGCTTACGTTTTGATGGTAGAAAGTAATTTGGGGATAAAAAAAGAGTCACCTTACTTTGTGGTTTCTATTTGAAGACATTTCAGTAGATTCATACTAGTTTCTAACAAGAATTTGAAGTTGTAATATATAACATTAATACATAATTGTATGGTGTTGAAGTTTAATCAGAATTTTATTTCTCAACATTTTAATATTAGTACCAGTTTGCCTTTAGTCTCACTTTTAGTAATACAAATATTTTAAAATGAATTTAGTAATTGCATTTTAAAATGTAATTATTTTAAAGTACATTTCAAAATTAAATTACATTTTAAATTAAACTTTAAAATGTAATCACTAAGTCCTAGAAAATTTTAAGTTAGTCTGTTCCCAACATGTAAGAATTTATTTTTTAAGTTTTAAGAAATAAACTGGAATATTTTTAAAAATTTTAAAACACCAGATTTTATTTCTGATTACAGAATAATCTGTTTATCCACAACAACAACAACAAAATGTCAGGGTAATTGTAGAACCCAAGCTTGTTATTTCAGTCTTTATTAATTTTTGTGAGGAATTTGTTTTACTCAGAACATATTTAAGTAGAAATTCTTATGCAATATATTTATAATATAGTTCTGCCCTTTTAATCCATCTAAATTGGTATTCCTTGTAAACAAAAACTCTGAAAATTAAAAAGTAATACTAGTGTGTCAGTCATTTCCAAGGCAATTCCAAATATTCTGTTAAAATCTTTTAAATTGTAGCATGCATGGAAGAGAAACGTTTTATTTTATGTAAAAATGTTTTCACCTTACAGAAAAATGTTAAGGATCTCATGGATTCAAATGGAATTAGAATCCTGGTGGACTTGCTTACCCTTGCACATCTCCACGTGAGCCGAGCTACAGTACCACTGCAAGTATGTGCTTGTCTAGGGTTTACAAGCCTAACATTTTTTAAATACAGTTTTAGTGTCAGAAAATCAGAAATCTAAAAATATGATAATTTGCATTATCAATAAAGTATTTCTCTAATAATTGTAATAGTACTAATACCTTGGAGATTAATTCACACCAAAAAAGTGAAATCACCATGAGAACAATGCAGAACAGATAATGATCCAATTCTGTTTTTTCCAGTTATATCTATTGTCATTTAAAGTGACTACACTGCTTATTTTGAGGCAGTGTGACATAAACTTAGCTCTCTTGAATTTTAGGAGTTATGATTTAAGTTATGATTTGTGTCATTTCTTGGTGTAAGGAGATGTATCACATTAGATCTTTGTCTTAACTGTGATTAAAGGTGCTTTTTGAATACTTACAATGTGACATTTTCTGATACCAGGTATACATAGTGGTAATCCTAATGCTTGTTACATGTCTTTATACCAGGTACTGTTCTGCTATACTTTTATTACCTAAGTAGCTCTACTAGGTGATTAGCATCATTTTACCATTTTACCATGAGGGAACTTAGGAACAGAGAGGCTGAGATTGAGTACGTTGCTGAGGTGGCGGAGCTGGAGTTAAATCTCAGAAGTCTTATGTTCTTAACCAGTTGCTGTATATAGGAGCCTGACTGAAAGCTGGTCGTCATCAGGGTATTTAAAAATCGTGTTGTTATAAAATACTCTGATTACATGAAAGCTCTGTCCTCATTAAATATTAATACAGAATATTATAAAAGTGATCTGTATTGTTAAGAGAAATGATTACAACAAATCCAGTTTATAGATCTTAATTGGCTTTATATGCATTCCTAGAATTGAATAACAGTACTAAAAATGATCCAGAATTCTCTGCCATGTCGTATAGGTAGCTTATATGAATATCCAGAGAAAAGGAAATGACACGTAGAAAATGGAAGTAGGGTATAGAGACAGCTCAGTTGGTTGCTGCTTGCATCTCGCACATGTTTGAATAGTTGCTGGCTGTGGTTGAGTCAAACTATGATTGATGAGATGCAAGTACTTGTTAGAGTGAGTCACAGTATGTTTACACATCATTAGGTCACAGTTCACTATGGAGAAACCTTTATACAAAACCTAAAATTATATATGGAAGCAGCTTGAGACTGAGTGTACTTCAGTTTAACAGTGGTGTAGATTCTTAATTATGCTTAAAATTTTTTAGAGCCACCAAAACTTTTTTGCTGGCATTTTAAGCCTTTGATATCACATGCTTATTGAAAGTCTTAATTGGATTGAGTTTTATTTTCCAAAAAACTTGAACATTTTGAACATTATGGTTTAATTTAAGTAGTATTTAAGTATTTCAATATTCTTGCTCAAATTTTGGTGTCTTGAGAAGTTATTACTAATCATAGGGAATACAGGTATTTTGAATTTAGCTTAAATTACTGAGTAAACTCAGGAAACCATCTAGGTATTTTAAATGCCTTTTAATAAGAAAAGAGCTTTTTTTGACTTTAAATATCTAATCCTTAACTCTTAAAATAAGGTCACTTAAAATTTCAGGTGAATTCCTAAAGGGATTTACACCCCCCAATTTAGTAATACATAATTTTGTTTTATGACATCTGATTTTATGACTGCTGCCTTCAAAAATAACTAAAAACAGAGCAATGTAATTGAAGCTGCTCCAGACATGAAGAGAGAGAGTGAGAAAGAATGGTACTTTGGCAACGCAGACAAGGAGAGGAGCGGCCCGTACGGATTTCAAGAGGTGTGCGCACTGGCGAAACTTTTAATGAGCATCTTTTCTTACAGCATCCTGTTTAGCATACGTAGAGTCTTAAAACTGACTTGCATTACTAAACATCAGCTCCAGAGGGCCTTAAGGCTCCCTTCCCAAAGGGACAGCTTGCACTTCAGAAGAACCGCACATACGTGCAAAATGATGTCTTTAAACCTGTGAACATCTGGCATGTGCAAGGTCCTCAGTTCAATTCCTGGTACCAAATAAAGTAGTAAACCAAGTAATAAAGTTGTGGAAGACTGAGGCAATAGATTACAAGTTTGAGCCCAGCTTGGCAGCTGAGCAAGACTGTCTCAATGTAAAAAAATAAAAACAGGGCTGAGATGCAGCTCAATGGAAGACCCTGGGTTCAAGCCCCAGTATCATTCCCTCCCCCTACCCAAAAAGAGCTATTGTTGTGGTAACACTCAGGCTTGTATATGAACTTTATATATATAGATAGATAGGTAATTACAGTCTTAATAATTATGTCAAACTGATGCTTCCATACGATACGAACAAATACGTTTTAGTATGTGCTCTGAATCACAACGTGTAGTATGTGCTCTTTGAATAGTGCCGTCGGTCCGAGAGTGAGGGGCAGCTCTGCTCTTCCTCTGTGAGATTTGAGCCTGTTCTGTTATCCTCTGCTTTTTATGCTTAGTTGGACTTTGGCCAGGGATAGTTCTGTGGCGGGCCAGGCCTTCTCGAAAGTCTTACTGACACGGATTTGGTTGCTTTCGTTTGTGTTTTTATTTCTTCCCTCTTTCTTTTGAAGCGGAGTCCTATTAAATTGCCTAGGCTGAGCTCGAACTTGGGATCCTCCCAACTCAGCCCCAGGATTTATTTTAAGTAGTGAACTTACGTGTTTTTTTCATCATATATTACTGTATTAGTATTTCATAGGGTATTTGATATGAATTTACTCTGATACAGAAAAGAGCAGATTTTCCATTTTATTTTGTCTCTTTTGTAATGATTCATTCCATCAATTAAGATGCAGGAATTGTGGACCAAAGGAATGTTAAATGCAAAAACCAGATGTTGGGCTCAAGGCATGGATGGATGGCGACCACTTCAGGCGATACCTCAGCTTAAGTGGTGTCTGTTAGCCAGTGGACAGGCCGTACTGAATGAAACTGACCTTGCTACCCTTATATTGAACATGTTGATCACAATGTGTGGATATTTTCCGAGCAGGTAAAATGTAATCAATGTATTCATGGTTAACAGGGTACTCTATCTTGTTCTTCCTATTTGTGCAGATGCTTCCTCAGTAATGCTGCGGGGTTGTGCTGGCAGTTTAAAACAAACATGTCCTATTTGTAGCCTTAGGGAGTACAGGTTTGGCTTTCACAACTTTCTGGAAACTGATATAATGATTTGCAAATTGATCAGAGTTGAAAAACAACCTTTCTGCAAAATTTCAAATAATATTACAAAATTGAGACCTACTAGCTACACTCTAGGAATAATATTAGGAATACTAGTTTTGAAATAGTAAAATGCAGTCCACATTCAGTGATGTGTGCCAGGTTCTGATGTGTTCGTGTTCAGGTAGTCACTCCTTTTTTGAAGGTGATTCTAGGCCCACTTCTTGTCTACTTGGCTGGTGATAATTTGTTCTCCCACCCGTGTCATAATTATGACCCTTGCATGGAACTTCTCAGTCATACTAAAACAGTTAAATATACGTCACTTTGCTTTATTACTATGCAAAAGATAATTTTTAATGGAAATTACTGAAAAGTAGGTTACCTATTTTATAAAAGGTTGTCCATGGTTCCAGTTCTCTTTAAAAATCAGATTAAGTATAAAACCAAATGTTTAGCATTTAGGAAGAATATAGCATTAAAAGTAAGGCTATACTTGAAAAATACTGTCCATAGTTAAATAAAGGTTTAAATTTATGTGACAAAGCTTGATGTACCCTTTGGGGGGACTATCCTCTGACAGTGTGTTGGACAACACAAAGTTTAATCAATTAAATAGTAAACAAGAGTCTTTGGCTCTTCTAGGGTACTGTTTTTCAAGGAAATCTTATGGAAGGAAATGAAGTCATATTAAGCAGCCAAATAGATTTAAACCAAAATACCTAATCATGTTCCCAGCTGTATGAGAGCTTAGTCTTCATTAACAAAAAAGTAAGGTAACCTGCTTCATGCCTAGTAGAATGTCAAATGCTCTGAACATACAAATTTTAATTAACATATTAAATGTTGACCTTAGAAAATATTTTCTAGGGATCAAGATAATGCCATCATTCGGCCTTTACCCAGAGTAAAAAGACTGCTATCAGACAGTACTTGCCTTCCCCACATTATTCAGGTAAGTCACTTCTATGTTACCAAACTAAGAACAAGTTTTAAGAATTATTTTCTCTTACTTAATTTTCTTACAAGTCCCCATCTTTATCAAATCCATTCAGTTTTCGAAAAGCCTGAACTCTGATCTGCTTGTATTTCACTCTCAGTAGAATTGGTATTCTGAATATACTGTGGAAAATTATATATAGGAACCTAACAATGGGAAGTTTCCAGCTTTTGGCATTATTCTAAAAGGGCTTAATTATCTTAAAATCACACCATCCTAATGCCTGACAGATAGTTTAGTCTAGTTTGTGGTATAGTTTGGTGTTAGGGCTGGTGGGAAGCATACCAACAGGGCATAGGTGTGGAGGTAACAGTTTATATTTTAATATATAGTCAATCGTAGCACTGTTACCAGTATAGGGCCCAGAGTTTGACTGTTCTTAATTGCCTGACTGACTTAGCAACTGACTTAAAGGCATTATTATGTAGCTTCAAATAATGTAGGATACATTAAAATTCCTTTTCTTTCTTTTCTTCTTTAAATTTCTTTTTCTTTCTATTCTGCTATCTTAAAATTTAATTATCTAAAACCCAGATTAGCATAAATCCAAATCAGTGTGGTCCCAGGTAAATGTTTCCCTCATGGATATTGATTACTCTATTGTCAGGTTTGATATTTTTTTTAAAAAATACAGTATGTGTTTGTAATACGTGATAAATACATGTCATCGTGGCAAATTGGCATGCATACATACTGTGTTTGATCTTTTGTACTTACCCTTCTTCACCCCTTCCTCCCGTCTCCCTCAAATCTAATTTTTTGGTATCAGTTACACATACCTTGACTTTTGAGTCCTATTTGTACTAATAATTTGTGTGGTTAGTACCTGTCATTTGTACTTTGGTGTCTAAAGGGAGGAGAGTAACTCAGTTTAGGTATTTATATATTCGTGTATTATAAGTACCTAGGTTACTAATGAAAAAGACTCTTGTCTTTTAGCAGTTATTGCGTCCCCTGCCCCCAATTTTTGTTCTTTAAGCATACTGGCATTTTGAAGTTTTCTATTGTGGACAGACCGTTCAGTAAAAGAGCACAGTAAACCAGTCACCCCAACCAGAGACCATATGACTGTGTATGTGAAGTGGCACAAAGAAGAGTTTGTTTTCTGTTTTAAGCCCTCAACATGGGGATAAAATACCATGCCAAGAAATCCAGCAGCTCTCAAACTTTTTCCCAAGATTTATGAAACTGAAAGAAAAAAGGAATTGTAATGACCGAAAAGAGAAAGTGAAAAACTTTTAAAGAAATGTGATTATGTATTTTAATTAACCAAAAATGTTTAGAAATATCTGACCAAAGTGACTGGAGAGAAGAATTTTATTGATCACCTAACTTTTTAAATAGCACACATCTCCTATATTTTTAATATTGAGTTCAAAAATTTTTAGAAGTTTTACATTAATTTTCTGCCCTCTAGGAGACTATAATCTTTTTGAAACACAGATGGCTATTGCAATATTCAGAAATAGTATTTCCATTGGCTAAAGGGGGATTTTGTGTATTTCGCTAGACTTTAGAAGCAGTTATAACTATCTGATACAGCTTCAGAATTTTTCAGTGGTCTAAGATACAGAGTGAATGTGCTAGGTTTTCTGGTATAGTGATTACTTGAAATACTATTTTCTTTTTTTTTGCCTCACTTATTTCCATAATATTAATTTTCTTTTTATTTTTGAGACAAGGCATCACTGTGTGTAGTCCAGGCTAGCACTGAACTCACTGTGTAGCCCAGGCTGGCCTGGAACTCTCCTGCCTCAGCTTCCCGAATTCTGGGATTACAGGCGTGTATACCACATTCAGTTCATACTATCAGATCTTGAACTGTAGTTGCCCTTAATGTTGGGGAAAATCTTAGGTGACTGTTTCTTCATTTTTCCTTTGTAAAATATATCAAAATACGACACACTTAAATACCTTATTGAATAGATAAGATCAGAAGCACAGAGCTACTTACTTAAAAGGTATTTAGTTCATTTTTACATGAGTCCCAGAATTTTGACCCTAATCATGAGTCAGTACTTACATTTCTATATAATTTTATTGGTAGAATTTGACCAAAATTACAGATTTTTTTTTCATGGGTGGTTTTTCTGAGACAGGGTTTCACACTGGCCTTGACCTCACTTTATAGCTCAGGCTGGCCTTAAGCTTGCAGCAATCCCTTTGGCTCAGCCTCCTAATTGCTAGGATTACAGGCATGTGCCACCACCCCCAGCCAATTAAGGATTTTTTGGAAGCAAGTATTTAAAGAAAATTGAAATACCACACTAACTGAATTTAGTAGGTATATTTGTTTATCCAGTGTTCATTCATAGCAATTGTATGTGGTTATTGGCCCAGATCCATGACAGTGGTCTCAGATTTTCCCTTTACTATTTCTGTTTCATATTTCTGAAGGCTACATCTTTTGGTACTTTCTGGTAGTAGAAATACTAACTGGTGCTTCTGGTATTAGTTGAGTCTCTTTCCCCTGCTCCTTTTTAAAAAAATTAGTACATTATTGTAATATGTAATGGTTACATTTATTGTGGTCATCAGAGATTCTTTTTAGGTCCCCTTCCTGTTCCTTCTCTCTCTCCTCTCTCCATCTCTTGATCCACCTGTAATTTGAGAATAAGCATGTGTGGCTGATTTATTTCACTTAAGACGTGGTCTCAAGGTGCATCCATTTTTCTACGTCACTGAAATTTATCATTTATAGTAGCGTAGTATTCCATTATATATGAATATCATTTTCTTTATCAGTTCATCTGTTTATGGACATACAAGCTGCTTCCAAGATTTAGCTATTATGAATTGTATTGCTATGAACAGATTTGCATGTAACATTATAATATGATGTCTTTTTACCACTTTTGGGATGATACCTAGGAGAATAGCTGAGTTGAATGGAATTCTATTTTTAGTTTTTTGAGGAATCACCGTACTGCTTTTCATAGTGGTGGTTTTTCTTTACATTCCCACCAACAATGTAGGGAGGGTTCCTTTTGCCCCGCAGCCTCACCACCATTTATTTAATTTCTTTATGATACCTATTCTTTTTAAGATAGAATCTCAGTGTTGTTTTATTTTGCATTTTTCTGATGACAAGAGATGCTGAACATTTTTCATGTATGTACTGACCCTTTATATCACTTCTTCTGAGAAATGTGTGTTCATTTCAGTTTCCCATTTTTTGATTGGATGTTTTATTTTGAGGGGGAGGTCTCTTTTTTTATTTGTTATATAATCTAGATATTAGTCTTCTGAGGTGTAGCTGGCAAAAATTTTTTTCCATTCTGTGGATTATTTCTTCACTTTGCTGGTTGTTTCCTTTGCTCTGCAGAAACTTTAATTTGATATGATTATATTGTTTCTTGATGTTACCTTTTGCCTTTACATTGCACTGCTTGAGTTACTTTTTAATGACATTCCACTAATACCTGATTATTACTGTGCTTTTTGAGTTCTCAAGTAACCTTCAGGTAATTTTTCATGTTAGTGCAGCTGAACTGAAACAAACTCAATAGGTAGCTAGGTTTTTGTTTTGTCAATAAGGAAAAAGCCCGTTTAGGAAGATTTCCAAGTAGCCATTTTACCTGCAACATCTTGACAAAACTACCATCAGATATATTTTGGCTTTTTCTAAGTATGTTTTAATAAATTCTCCATTGATATTTTATTGTCACTATTAAATATTATATAGAATGAATCATTTTTCAAATCTTTTGAATGTGATAGACAAGCTTATAGAATCACACAGATTTTTATAATTTATATAAGAAGGTAACCTCAGCACATAAAATATGTAAACCTAAAATGAATGATTTGTAAGCTTTTAGTAATTAACCAAAACATTTTACTCCCTTTTTTTTTCAGCTCTTGCTGACCTTTGACCCTATCCTTGTTGAGAAAGTTGCTATTTTGTTATATCATATCATGCAAGATAACCCACAGTTACCTCGTCTGTATCTGAGTGGAGCGTTTTTCTTTATTATGATGTACACAGGCTCCAATGTGCTTCCTGTTGCTCGGTAATAACTTTAAAGGATAATCAGTCTAAAATATTTATTTGAATTACACATGAGCAGATTTATTAAATTGAATTTTGTGACTATATCATTGTTTTTACTTAATTTTTCATTGTAAAAATTACCTAAAGACTGTCTAACATTTTGGACAAAATGGGAGAAAATTGCTCAGAATTATACCGTAACTTTACCACATCTAAGAATTTTATCATCTAGCATTTTCATATGTGTTTACCACAACTATTAAGTTTTACTTTTTGCTTTTTTAAAAAAAAATGAGTAATTTTTCATATTGTTACATAGCTTATTATATATTTTAAAGCTCTTTCTAGAACATGTAAGTTGTTGCCTTAATTAGAAATTAATCTGGGAATATGATTTATGAGTTACCTTTTTAATTTTATTTAGTCTTTAGAAATAGGTCACTGAAACCGGGTTGGTTCTTGTATCTGACAGGTAATTTATTTTTCTTTCTAGGTTTTTGAAATACACACATACCAAACAGGCTTTTAAATCAGAGGAGGTAAGCCCTGATTAATCCTCTGAATATTTGACACTTAGAAACCTGTCTTTGCACTGTACTGTTTCCTGAGCTGTTTATGTTGACTTAGATTATAGGACTTGTGGTCAGGCATTGTTATTTATTTATGTTACCTTGCATACAGAAAGCTTATGCTGAATTTTTAAATTGAAAATAAATGTCCAATTATGAATTATACCAATACCTCTCTGATAAGTTGTGTGAAGCAGTGTGTTTTACTTGTGCACCTTTTGTAAAATATTCTTATTGTAATGTATTTATCAGAAAAGTAAAAGGTAATTTTAGTGTTTCTGATGACATTTGATTTGGTTTTGTCTTAAAGACAAAAGGACAAGATATATTTCAGAGAAGCATACTTGGGCACATCTTACCTGAAGCAATGGTTTGTTACTTAGAAAATTACGAGCCTGAGAAGTTTTCTGAGATTTTTCTAGGAGAATTTGATACTCCAGAAGCAATCTGGAGCAGTGAAATGAGGTAAATAACCATTTGAATGTATTTTGTGCTAGAACCTTTGCTGTATTGAATAGAAGTGATTTAGTGTCATAATCTAAAGTGACAGTAGTTTCCAGATCAAGTGATAGGTTTTGACAGAGCCTTGAGCTTTTCTGTATTCAACATGATTTGACAAAATTACCTTAATAGAACTCTAGGCCTAGTACTACTAATGCTTCTTAAATCCATTTATAGAACTGGTAAGACTTTGGGCAGTGAACTAATATTTTGTAGGGAATATATAGGGAGAAAATCAAGACACATGTCTTAGGTATTTGGAAATAGGACTGTACTCTATGAATTCAAAATTTTGCCCACAAATAGCAGATCAGACTAGGTATTTCCAAAATACTTTTACCTAACCAGCATACTTTAACCTTTATTAGAAGCTTTGCCTTCTTATAGCCTATGGAAACACAGAAAAAGGAGGGGCCCAAAAAAGAGACAGTAATGTCCAATCAGGTCCTGTCCAGGAAAGTCTTGGTGGCTCATAAGTCTAGTTTCAAGGTAGTTTCTTTGCGTAGAACCTATCAGTTTTTCAGCTGGCTGGTGTTTGATTTTCTGAGTCAGTTATTCTCCTCAGGCCAACTTCACAGCTTCCAGTTGTTGTTGGACTTCTGGGGGTAGGTTCACCTGTACACTGTCATTTACTGGCTACCAGTTTTTCACTTCAGTAAATATTTGGGAATATAAATATATTAGCAACAGCTTTTTGTATAATGTTCTCCTGAAATTTGCTGAATTGCCTTGTAAAAGCGGTATCACCGCATACTAATCAAATCAGGTATCTGCTTACTGGTAGCCAGGTCCTAGCTGTAGTAAATTACCTAAAATAAATGCCATGTATACCGTGTAATGAGCTTTTTTTTGAATAATAGCAAGCTTTAGTTCCCTGGCTATCAGTTGACTTGGGCTGAGTTTTTTTCCATAGGAAAGACCGACCAAACATGTCAGTCTTTTTTCTCAGATCTTCCTTATAGATAAATATTATAGATAAGTTTATTTTTATTGAGTATTTTTATACAGTGATGCTACCATAAGTAGCATACTTGAAACTGTTATCTTAAGCCAATATTTGAGTTATCCTAAAGAAGATATCTTGCCTGATTACCTATTTTAACGTTCTTTAAAATAATTCCTTCAGAATGTGTAAATAGTTTCTGTAATTGTAGGCGCCTCATGATAGAGAAGATTGCTGCCCATCTTGCTGATTTCACACCTCGTCTTCAGAGTAATACAAGAGCACTTTATCAGTATTGTCCCATCCCAGTTATCAACTATCCGCAGTTAGAAAATGAACTATTTTGTAATATTTATTACCTCAAACAACTCTGTGATACCCTTCGGTTTCCAGATTGGCCAATTAAAGACCCGGTAAGTTAGCCTCCTGTGTGCCTTCTTAAGTTACAAAAACAGCCTCTAGGACTGTTTTCCTTCTATGATAAAAACCGTCATACTTCTGTAAGTATTCCTTCTACAAGCGCAGGATAACTGAGTGCAATGTAACATATTTGGGTAACTCTCTAACTGAAAGGTAATATTTAGAGGGAGTATTAACTTTACAATCTTGATATTTTGTGACAGAGATGAAACATTTCATTCCATACGTACAACAGTTCTGTACTGTAACAGCTTGGCATAGCTTATTTTTATAGCAGATTAATCAAGATGATGGGTATTAGAAGTAGCCAGTCTGAGATAGAGCTTCTACGTGGCCATTAATAGTTCTATTTAACATTTATTGCATTATCTGAGTTCTCTGACCCTCAGTTCTTACCTCTCACATAGTGGGAATAATAGTAGAGCCAGCTGGCTCTGGCTGTGGTTGTGCATATTCCTAGCACACAGAAGTGCTCACGTGTATAACAGTACATGCTGTCTGCTTGTCCGTGGTATCCTTCGGGCCACTCTTACCAGAACCTCTGGGTGCATAGCCTGGAATAAAGTAGGCCTGGATGCCCACGTTGTGCTGTTCCTATAGCAGAGGTTAATTATTACCAAATGGCTTTATAACTGGCGTTTGTACCTTAAATCACCGCCTCTTCAGTACTGCGAGCAAATTAAAACAACTAGCCTTTGGTACTTGTTCGGTATCAACATGAGATACAATAGAAAACACATGGTGTTTTAGTCAGATCTAGGTTTAATCCAGCACCACCACTTCGTGACTGGGAAACGTGTAGCTATCTCAATCTTGGTGTGTACTTGAAATTTTATACAATAATGAAATTTGCTAGTCGGTAAAGTACTGACCTCCTTTGCATATAGTCATGAAATAAACAGTAGATCCCTTCTTTTCATTCACTGCCCAGCTTGTTTATTATCGTCTACATTTTTTGAGTGACAGCATACCAATTATTGTTAGATTGCTTTTAAAAGCATGTGATAATATACTGCTTTCTTTTTTTTTTTTTTTTTTTTTTTTTT
>PVLD010000277.1:196563-230146 GCA_004027595.1 Dinomys branickii | reverse complement strand
ATCCTCTCAACAACAGAAAAAAAAAAAAAAAAAAAAAAAAAAAAAAAAAGAAAACACAAGAACCAAAAATCCAAAGACAAGAAAGAAAACAGGCATACATCAACAACAGCAACAACATCAACAACAACAACAACAGAAAAAAAAATCACCGCTTGTTGCTGCTTTACATATTGTTATCTTCGAAGTGTGTGTTCAGGCTAACACATACACATATACACTATTAATCTAATATCCTGTCTTCGATTATTGCTTAGCATTAAGTGATATAATACAATAGTAGAACTGCTATATAAATTTTTGAAAGTATTTTTAAATCGTTTTAAAATATGTATTTGTTTGCTGTGCATCATTTCCATTTGACTATTATAACTTTTATAAGTAATATTTAGACTAACAATACTGCACATTATAGGATTCTAGGTCAGACAAACTAGGCTTCACACTAACACCATTTCACTTATTTCCTCACAGTATGTACTGGTATATGTACACCCACATGCACCCATGTCATAGCTAAATCTTGGAAACAACCCAAATGCCCATCGACCCAGAAATGGATAAAAAAAAGATGTGGTACTTTTATACAATGGAGTACTACTGAGCCATAAAGCAGGGTAGACTTGAGACTTCTATAGGTAAATGGATGCAACTTGAGACTATACTTATAAGTGAAATAAATCAGACTCACATGTGTAAATATGATTATTGTCTCCCTGGTATGAGAAAATGAAATAGTAAATAAGGTCTAAAATATAAATATATAATAGAGATTGTGAAATGGGAAGAAATTGTTCAAAAGGAAAGAAGAACTAGGATAAGGAAAAGGATGGAAGGGAAAAGGGAAAAAAGGCAAGTCAGCTATACTAGTAATGTCCTTTAGTTCATTGAAAATCAAGGTTTGTGCTAATGTCAGTTGGAGAATTTTCTGTGCCCGTATCTTGTATTTTGAGCAGCTACTTCCTTTTTTCTTTTTTTCTTTTCTTTTTTTTTTTTTTTTTTTTTGCGGTACTGGGGATCGAACTCAGGACCCTGCGCTTGCTAGGCAAGCACTTATTCCACTGAGCTATATCCCCAGCCCCGGAGCAGCTACTTTAAAGTTGACAACATTTAATGTGTTAACTATTGTTATTTTCCTATTATTTTGTTATGAAATTTTGTTTTACCTTTTTCTACAAAGTAAAAAATAAAAATTAAAAATGTTCTTAAGAATACTGATACTTTCCTTATATAGCTGTTTAAATGGTTGAATTTGAACAGCTGCACAAAGTGATGCCTTTAATTGCTCTTGGTGATATGCTTGTTACCAATAAATATAAATGGGTGCTGTTCTTTATGAAAAGTGTGGGGATTCTCTCTAAATACTGGAATGAGGATTTTTTGCTTAGTCTCTTGCTGAAACTTTTACATTTAAATAAATATCTCTTTTTTTCAGTACAACCACAGACTCATAAATGCTTTTCTTACTATTAAATATTCACTGTATGATCTCTTATTCTCATGTTCTTTCATAGTGTTTTTTAAATCTGATCAGTGATCTTTCTATAACCAAACTTCACTTTAACTTATTTTTATATATGTATGAATACAATTTATAGCATCTTTCTTACAATTTCTAAGCAACAATAAACATGGTAATGTTTATTTAATTACATTGTGGTCGAACTATCATTTAATTTTTGTAGTTTCTCAAAGAGGTCGTTTCATCATTCTCAATTTACAGGAAAGAAAACTAGAACTAAAATAAATTCATTAGTTTGCACAGATGATGAGACCAGAATCTGTGGCTGCTTCTCTGACTCTCTTTTTACACATCAGTAGGCAGTAGTACCATGACCTTCTGTTACAAGGAAGCATCGATGTTTAGCTAAGAAGGTCAAAGATTTTTATTTTGATATTGGTGTTCATATGGTAGGTTTTAAAGGATTATAAGACCATTAGTGCAAAGAGAGACTCTGTATGAGTGATGACATAACTTCCTTGTCCATATTCAAGTATTTTTTATTGACAGAGCAATTGTGTTGAAATTATCAACAATAATGGAAAAATTTAAAGACTTCATGCTAAAATTCAATTTTTAATACATATAAGTAACAATTGTATGCAAAATTTTATGCCTATGCTTATATATTTTTCTTTATTGTGACCTGACATACTCTGGAAATCGCCATTTCTAAACGGTAATATACACTGGTCAAAATAGTATAGAAATAGCTTTTTATGATCTACAGTTTTACTATGCTGTAAGAAGGCATGTTGTTCCTAACTGCACACACACTCGCTTCTGTAATGATCATGTATAATGAGTCCTTCTATTTCTTCTAGTAATTTGTTTAGAGCGATCTCTTGGGCCTAAAATATATTTGCATATTGGCTCTTATTAGTTTTCAGACGAGGTGACCGGGCGTGCCGAAGCTAGAGGGGGATGAGGAAGATGCCGCAAGCCCTGTGTTCCACCCACACATTTGTACCCCGTTTGACTTTCACAGACCTCATACCTCATACCGGCCTCAGAAAAGTAGAAGTAAAACTGAAGCACGTCAAAGGAGGACTCCTTTGTACCTAATGTGGAATTCTAGTGAGTAGCCGTATGGATTGGGAAACTTAATCTAAATTCTTCTAGGGTGAAGAAAAGCCTTACTGACTGCTTTTCTGTTCAGCTAAATCGGAATGAGACACATTTCTTTCTCCGTCACTAAGTGAACAAAGTCAAGGGTTTATCTCCATTGTCATTTTTGTCAGTCTCTGGTGTGATTTGCATTCGGACACTGTGTGTTGTCTTGTTTTAGAACAGTCTTTTCCTGTGCTGAGTTATCCTTTCTCAGGTCTGTGAAGCTAATTGCTTAATAAGCTGTGTTTCTGTTCTCCATGGAGGAAAGAACAGACTAGAATAGGAGGCATCATTGCCTTTCCGCAGTGACCGAGGAGAACTGCCACGCCCTTAATAGCTGCTATGTGCCAGACACTACACAGCGCCTTACACGCGTCACTTCAGTTACTTACATCCACCCAAGCCAGCCAGACATGGTTCCAACTTTATTGATGAGGAAATTGAGGCCCAGCGCATGTGGTAATTTTTATATAGTTTTATGCCTCAAAAATAGTAGAGAAATGATAAGAACCAGGTATTCTGTGACCTCACCGGCATTTCTAATATTCTTTCAATATTTTTCTTTTATTTACTCTGTTGTCCTGCACATTTAAAAGTAACCACTTTGTTTTGGTTGTTTGTCTTTTTGAAACAGGGTCTCATTATGCAGTTCAGCTTGGGTTTGAATTCACTTTGTAGCCCAGGCTGACCTCAAACTCCCAGCAATCCCCCTGCCTCAGCCTCACTAGTGCTGGGATTACAGGCATGTGCCACCACATTCAGTTTAAAAGTAACCACTTCTAATAGTCCTTCAGCACTGCCTCGCCTAAGCAAGACTCTGGGTAGGGTGGCCAGCAATGCAAAAACAAACAAAGAAACAAACAGTCACTTGGTATTTGCATGCTATTTAATATGTATGATAGGTAAAAAGATAGGGTCGTATTGTATGTAGTTCCCTGTGATTAGGTATTTGTAGTTAGAATGTATTTTAGAAATGTATACTAGCAAATGTATTGCTACTCATTCTTTGTAATAGCTATAGGTGACATAAAAACACTTATTTGTTAATAAACAATCAAGTTCCTAAAATGTTGATGTAATATGATATTCATATATGTGTACTTCTAGGATTTTGTATTACATTAAGATGTATATCTGTGATAAATCCATCCTTATGTGAACAACATCTAAATTTGCCAGATTTAAAGTTTAGAGCTATAGAGCAAATATTTTTTTCTCAAACTATGTTTTTATCATTTAATTGCATGCTCTCAGGACCCATAAGTTTGCTTTGTTTTTCTTTTTTTTTTTTTTTTTTTTTCCGGTACCAGGGATCAAACTCAGGACCTTGCGCTTGCCAGGCAAGTGCTTATGCCACTGAGCTACACCCCCAGCCCCTGTTTTTCATTTTTATGGAGTCCTTTCTTTTGCTAGTTCTGTAGTTCCTGTACATTCTTTGTAGAAAGATTGGCTCTTTGTTTTATTCTGTATTTTTACATTTTTTTACACTTAGCAAAACACGAAACCTCTACTAGGCTTTCTTTCCTTTTTTTTTTTTTTAAGTCTTTTTGAGTTAGATCTTGCAATGCAGTTCAGGTTGGCCATGAACTCACCTTGTAGCCCAGGCTGGCCTTGAATTCAACAATCCTCCTGCCTCACTTCCTGAGTCCTAGGATCGCAAGCGTGCACCACCACACTTGGCTGTCTACTAGGCTCTTTGGTTAATGTTGGTTTCTTTTTCTCTTTTTTTTTTTTTTGGCGGTACTGGGGATCGAACTCAGGACCCTGCGCTTGCTAGGCAGGCGCTTATTCCACTGAGCTATATCCCCAGCCCTTACTAGGCTCTTTGGAATGATAGATTATTCTATCATTTTGAATTCTTGTTTTTTAAAATAAAATTTATTTTAGAAAGAGTCCAATCTAGTTTTCATAAATGGGAAAATAAATGTGTGAGTTTTAAATTGTTCACCTAATCGAGATCAAAATGAAGACTCATAGAGATGACTCAGGGTGTATCTCCTGATTCACTTTTCATGTCTGCCTGTCACTGATCTGAAAATATGGTTGTGTGTGTGTGTGTGTGTGAGAGAGAGAGAGAGAGAGAGAGAGAGAGAGAGTGAGAGACACAGAGATGTGGATTCAAATCCACTCCTCAGTTAGTTTGCTGTGCTGGTAATTTTTATATTTCAAGAGGAAGCTACTCTTCTTGCTCCAGTAGAGGTGAAATAAATTTACTCATCCAGTCTTGTCTGGAATTCACGTGACCTTTGCAGCATGAGCACTTGGAGTTGAAATTGGAGAACAGTCTGTTTTCTGGTAACTTCCTTGCCCTTTTAGAATATCATTGTAAGATGCTAACAATGCAAAGGTGGTGGAACAATTTAGGGCAACTAAATCTACCATGAAAAATAATGACATTTAATCTCTGCACTGAACAATACTGCTTTAAGTGACTTTCATTATAAGGATGCATGATAAAATTTATTAAACAAAACAATGAAAGTGCCATATGTTAAGAAAGTAAAATACTGTTAGGCATGGAATTGAAACATTCTCAGGGGCTTACCCCACTCAGGGGCCCTCAACCTAACGGTATTCCTGCAAGGTGGTAGAAATAAGAAGCAGGCCTCCTTGCAGCGACTGGCTCCTGGGGGTGTGGCCTGGGGACTGTATCTGGTCCCAAACCTCTCCTCTTTTGCTCTTTGCCTTGGTTCCTTCTGTGAGCCATGAGGTGATCTGCTTCTGCCACCACATGGCCATGACTTTGTTCTCCAGCACTACCTCAGAAGCACCTGATCCAAATAACCAGAGCTGGAGACCTCTGAAACCATAAGCTGCAATAAATAAATGCTCCCCCCTTTAAGTTGTTTTCCTCATGTTCACCATGAGGATGGAAATTTAACATGAATAGTATTTTTACAAGCTAGAGTCAAATTATTATTGCCAAATACATGAGGTAGACATATTCTAGCAGTCAGATAGGGTTGGGCCCTCAAGGGAGTCAGTGCAGAAGACGAGACACCATATAACTGTGGCTGGAGGTGCATCCCTTGAAGGTGAAGCCTCAAGATAAAGACAGAATGACCAGACCTACGTGTACCCCCTAGACATAAGCAATATACTGTAATTGGTATCACCTGATCCAATAAGGTCTAGAGAGACATCAGTCTCTCAGGTGAGTGCCCAGGACCTCCTGACTGCTCCAGAAAAGGTCCATGCTCTTTCCAGGTACACTTGCTATGTGGCTTGCTTTCCCATTGGATCAGCATTACCTAAGCAGATATACTTGTAATCTTTTTAGCTGATCGTATTTTATTTTATTTCTTGTACTGGGAATTGAACTCAGGACCTTGCACTTGCCAAGCAAGGCACTGTGCTGCTGAGCTATATCACCAGCAGTTTTATTTCTAATTTTAAAGAGAAAAAAATAACAAAATAATAACCATGAAGACAAAAACAAAACAAAACAAAAACAATAAAATGATACAGAATTTCAAACAAGACAATAGGAATCAACAGTGATTGTTGTATTACATATTGTTACCTTCATTGAAGTTGCTCAGATTACCAGATGTGAGAATGGAAGATTGATCAAACCATTAAATAGAATAAAAAGTAATAAAAAAAACATTAGAAAACAATGCAGAGCTTCACTAAACAAGATGGTAGGAATTCAACAATGGTTGTTATACTGCATATTGTTGTCTTCAAATTAGTTGTTTCAATCACCAGATATAAGCATGCAGAATTGGTCAAGAAAAATAAATTTAAGCTGTTCCTTCCAATAAAGCAATCACCATCAGCAGTACAATAATCCTAGCTATCCTTGTTTATACATACATATATATATATATATTTTTTTTCTCCTTCCTTCTTTCTTTTTCTCCCATGTTGTATCCACCTTGTATATTTGATCCATAAAACTTCCTTTGAGAAATGAACTCACTGGCAACCTGCTCAGACACCCCTCCTGTCTCCCAGGAGCTCCCTTTCCCAGGAAAGATTTCCTACTCTTAACTTCTGTTCTCCCTTAGAATTCATTCTTTTATTTTGGGGAACACAAACCTAGCATATCTGACATTTAGCAGATTGAAAGTTATAATATTTCCTTGAAATAATTTGGAGATCCTATATAAAAATTAACCTCTAAAAATGATTCTCTCAATGTATTTATTAAATTAATTTAAAAATATTGCATTGTAAATGTAATACACAACAAGAAATAATAGAAGGAAGTGCACTGAATGAAAGTAAATTACCACCTTTAATATGCAGATGTAGTTAATGTTCTTGTTTTGACTGAGGTTTCTTCATTTCGCATTTCTTGGTAATGATGTATTATTGCAGCTTAAAGACCATGAATACTAACCTTTATGTTTTGATGAATTAGCATATTCCTTCTGATAAATTTTGAGCCTATTTTTTTGCCTGCCTTCCTTTCTTTTATTGAGGAAGTTGGTATGGGGGGCCTTGTTATAGGGTTGGCTACCAAGAAAACTAACTATGCAAGCAGTAATAACTTAACCTGTCCCTTATACACCAAAGAGGCTGTCAAACAAGAAAGCAGAAGTGAGCTCACACAATCCATGTGTATTTTGGGTGGTGAGTTAATAATTTTAGAAATGGAATTTTTGAAGTTCCTTTTGTTGTCTGATCAGCAAAATAAAAAGCAGTAATGGAGAAACAGAACAAGAACTCAGTGAAAAGAGAAAGTTCTAAATAACTTATCATTTATATCACCAACTTCAGACATTATTATTCTTAAGACAAAATGAGCCAGTTTTACCTGGTAGTTTTACAACGTTTGGGGGAAAGATCCAGCTTATAGAAGCATGTCCCATATAAAAAAAGGGCGGGATTCTAGTGCATCAATACTGTCCATTACAAACCAGAAGTGACTATTTTAGGTCATATTACAAGGAGAATCGCAATCCCCAAACAACATAGATGAGGCAGTAAAAGCTGATAAAAGTGCACTATGAGTATAAATATTTTGTATTTTTTATTTTCTAAGCCACTAAGACATCGCTAAGTATTTATATTGTCTTCTAATTACAAAGAAAAATCACAAAATTACTAAAATTTGTGTGCAATTAATTGCTACTGAGGCTATTTCTACTAATAAAATAAACTTATCTCACAGTTTCAGTTTTGAAAGCAGATTCCAAGTGGCAATGCCTTTGCTGTTTGCTATTTGCTATTTGCTATTTGGAATAAAAGTTCTTCAAAACGAGACTAGTTTTTTGGTTTTTTTTTTTTTTTTTTTTTTTTTTTTCCGGGGGAGGAAGGGACTAGAATGATTTATATTAAAATAAATATTTATTGAATGATGTTTTCAAAATGAGTTTTTAAATCACTTGAGTAATGTTGAAGAATAAAAACTGAATTGAAAAATAAATTTGATAAAGTAACTGGATTAAGTATCACTTTTTTATTTTAAAGAGAGTAGTTTAAAAAAAAGAACACTAGCAGCATACCAACATCACACACAAAACAAGGTAAAAATATTAAGAAGCGATACAGGGTTTCAAAACAAAATGATAAGAATTAACAGTGATTTTCATATTACATATTGTTATCTTAACCAGTGTTTCTGACAATGTCTCCATATACATAATAAAAAAGAATTGTTTCAGTACACGCAAAGAAAATTAAAACTATGTTAGAAAAAAATACTTACTTTGATCTTTGTCAACTTTCAAGAATAGAAGTTGCTTCTACTATTCCATCTCTCTATATGTATATATAAATATAAATACAAATGCAAATACATTTAAATTTAATCAGAATATTGGAAAGAGGATTGCTTGATTGGTTGGTTGCTTTGGTTTCAGTTTTCTTACTAGGGATGAAACCCAGGGTGTACATACTGAACTATGTCCCCAGCTCACAGCCCCTTTTGGCATAGGGTTTGCCTAGGCTGGGCTCGAAATTCTGAGCCTCCTTCACCATCCTCCCACTCTGCCAGGCTGGATTTTTTTTAAGACATCAAAAGAAGGCGTGGACTGGACAACCATATAATGAAACGATGAGGACTGTGTATATTATTTAATTTTAGAAATTTAGAATTTTAGTAATTATTCATCTTACTTGTTTACTTGTTGTGGAAGTTAAAGATACATGAGATTGGTGAAATCAAAACAACCAGTTTTTTGGGTTGGTGAACTAAATAAAGACTAGGTCAACAAGAAGTGGCCATCATTCTAAAACTAGCTCTTTTTCAGCCCTCTCTGCTCATGATTTACCTGTAGCCACTTTCTTAGCACAGGACAGAGGGGAGTAAATGTGACAGACCCCGTCAGTCCCACAAAATACATTTGTTATCTGAACTTTAACACAAATTCTTCCTGACCTCTGAAATCCTCTGAAATCCATACCCTAAAATACATTCCTACTGACCGTGTTGTACTATGTACTTTTAAAGTTACTCAGCGGAAAAATTTCTGGACACAGAAACAAGGAGCTCTTCTAATATTGACTTCATTTATGCTGCTCTGAGTTATAACATTTATATTTATGTCACAATTATAACTACCTGTTTTTCTGCAAGAACAGGTTTCATATAACTCCCATCGATAGAATGATTAATTAATGCATTAATCAATTACTGAGCGCTTGCTTTGGGCAAGAAATGTGTTAAAGCCTAATGTTATAAAAGTGAATAATGTCATTTATTGGCCAGTGGAAGGGCCATCGATAGTGTAAATCAATTCTTGCTGCTACAAATCCCGCACTCGTACACTGAAACTGTAACCCCGATGTAACTGCGCATAGAGATGGGCTTTCGGGAGGTAATTAGGGTTAAATGAAGTCACGAGAGTGGAGTCATAAGTGGGGCTAATGGCTTTATACAAGGAGAGAAAATTTTTCTCTCTTCACACACATATGCATACTCTCTCTCTCTCTGTTTCTCTCTCTCTCTCTCTCTCTCTCACACACACACACACACACACACACACACACACACACACACAGAGGAAAGGTGACTTAAGAATGTAGCAGACCAGGAGGGGTGCAAATCTGCTGGAGACAAACCCGCTGGACCTTGACTTGGGATTTTTCACCTTCAGAAATGGGAGCAATAGCCTTGTGTAAGCTGGACAATCTGTTACTATTTATGGTGGCTTGTAATTTCCTAGGACACATATGCACAAGAGAAAGTGGAGTTCGGCTGGAAGGAAGCCAGCTTTCAGGGGCAGGGAGCGCCACTCTAACTGAGAGTGCCCAGCTTAAAGGGAAAGAAATTAGTCTTTTACCTGGAAAATCTCAGGGTTATGTGGCTTTGTTTGTCTCTTCATCCAGGTGCTCAAGTCCTGAATCTGGGATCTGGTTTTCTCCACAGCTCTTGTCTGGTTTCTGTGGCTCCCTTTTGGGTTTAGCTTAGGATCCCTTGACGCCTCCAGATGAACTCGATTTCAGGTAGGGTTTAAGATCACCAGCAAACTCTCCCCCATGTTTTCCGAATGTGGAGATCGTGATCCCTCTTGGGTTGCGTGCCTACCCAGAAGCCGTCCGTGTGACCCAGGCAGTGGAGAGGGCATGCGTGGTTCCCAAGCACTGAGAATATGAGCAGATGATTCTCCAGAGGTCAATCCAGATGTTTCGATAGGGGCTGGGGCCAGGTGGGCAAATCGATGTCAGCCACATTCGATGAACTTGGCAGGATGTTTTAAAGAAACATTCAGTAGCACACTAATTCTATATGCTTATGATTTCCTACAATATTTCTTTGAGACATTTTGGACTAGAAGGAATGTGACTTCTGCCTACTGATATGCATCTGATGCTGGAAAATAAAAGGGTGGTGGAGGGAAGGGAAATAAAAAAAGTGTGGTACGAACACAAATAGAGCCTTACAGTCAATGAATCCGTGGATGACAAACATAAAGTAATAAAAGTCAAAAGATAAGTATCCTCTGGGAAAGGATGATACTAAAGTTTTTAGTAAAATTTGAAGTTCTCATATTGCTTTTTGAGGTTTTTTTTTTTTAATCAGGAATTGAACTCAGAACCTTGTACTTCCCAGGCAGGTGCATGCACTGAGTTATATCCCCGGAATGTAAACATTTTTTATTGAGAAAATTTTATCTTATCACAAAAATTTTCTAAAAATCTTTATAAAATTTAGGCATGAACATAAATATAACCTGCTTTTCATGTTGTATTTTCTTCACTGATTATCTGTGTGAATTTTTAATGCATGAAAATTCACAGAGAATGTATAAAATTATTAATGTGCTATAGGTTTAGTACTGTCTTAAAAATTAAATGTCAAAATGATTATAAAGTTCTTCACTTCTTAGAATTCTTGTCTATTTCCATTTTTCTTAAAAATGAGTGAAATTTGTATGATGTCATTCTAATACCTGACCCTACTTTAAAGAAAATTTTGTTAAGTTAGCTATTATGCATCCATGTATGTAGAAATAAGAAAGAAATAGGTATTTGAAAAACTAATGATCACAGTATCATTTCTCTAAATTTGTTGTCTTCTCTTCTTTCCTCTGCCCCTTCTCTTCCTCCTCCTCCTGCCCCTCCTGCTGGTGCTGTTACTGTCAGCAGTGTTAATACGGGGAAACAGCAACTCACCGGTGACCAGCAGTGTACACACGGAGGCTTTGTGCCTTCGCTCTTCTTCGTCTGTGTTCCTGAGGGCTGCGTGTGGACGTGCTGTGTATGAGTGTACTAGTATGCATTTGCATTGCGTAGTCATGACTTTCCTCATGAAGAGCTGAAACATGTACGGACCACATCTCAATTCTTTCTTCGTCCCTTTCCGCTCCCCTTCTCCTACCTCCCTCCATTTCTTGATGCTTATCACCTTTGAAAAATGTCTTCTTACTTCCTGTTAGCCATCTTTTATTTAGCCCTTTATTTGTTTGGGAGGTTTCTTATGTAAGAGAAACCCGGTGGTGTTTAAACCTGAGTCTGATTTATTTCTTTAACGTTATGGTCTCGAGGTGCATCCGTTTTCCCACAGATGACCCAAGCTTGTCTTTATGGCAGGGCTGTGCTCCACTGTGTATAAATACCGGCGTTTTCCTTATCCGTTCATCTGCTCATGGGCATACAGGCTGCTTCCAAGATGCAGCTGTTATGAATTTTGCTGCTGTAAACACTGGCATGCATGTATCACAGTAATGCGATGCCTTTGACTCCTTCAGAAAGATGCCTACGGGCGGAATAGCTGAGTCAAATGGAAGTTCTAGTTTTAGTTTTGTAGAAAGCTAAAATATTAACTTCCGTATTGGTCATAGTAGTTTACATTACAAGCAGTAATGTAGAAGGTTCCTTTTTCCCTGCAACCTGGCCAGCATTTATTATTATTTGATTTATTGATGATGGCCATTTTTTTTTTTTTTTTTTTTTTAGTTTTTTTATGTAATCTCAGTAGTAGTCCTCCATCTGAGGAAGAGCTGGCAAATATTTTTCACATTCTGTGGGTTGTCTTCTCACTCTGTTGGTTATTTCCTTTGCTGTGCAGAAGTATAAGCTCATTTGTTGATTCTTGTTACTATTTCTTGTGTCATTTTAGTTTTGTCCTGAGAGTCCTTGCCTACACCTGTGTCTTCAAGAGTTTTATCTAATTTATTTTCCAAAAGATTAAGTGTTTCAGCTTTACCATTCGCATCTTTTACCCATTTTGATTTTACTTTGCTACATGGTGAGATGTATTTGTCTAGACACAATCTCCTGCCCGCAGATATACAATTTTCCTAGCACCTTTTATTAAAGAGGCTATTTTTCCTCCAGCGTATCTTTTTTACATTTTTAAAGAACAAATAAATGTATATGGGATTATTTCTTCTTATGCTTTTTTCAACTGATCCACATGCCCATTTTTGTTCCAGTATCATGCTGCTTTGACCATGATAGCTTTATAGTATAACTTCAAATTGGCCATTGTGATGATACCTGTTTTGCTTTTTGTTACCCAGGATTGTTTTCTCTAGACCTGTGAGAAGTGCCATTAGTATTTTAATTGAGATTACACTAAATCTGTATATCAGTTTTGGAGTATGGCAATTTTGACTACACTGTTCAGAAATAGAGGCTATACTTCCATTTTCTGATGTCCTCTATGATCTCCTTTCTCAGACTACTGTAATTTTCATGGTGGAGGTCTTTCCCGTCTATTTTTAGGTTAGTCCCTAAGAATATAATGTTTTATCTGTAATGTGCTTTATCAAGTGGACTATAATGATCATCATGTGTGTCTCTGCCCCTGCTCTTGTCTACTGTCACACTTCTCTTTTAGAGTGCATTATTGCTGCACCAGGTTTTTATAACTTGCTACCAACTGAAAAGTCAAACTTTCCCTCAGGCTCTTGCAGGTACCTTTGCACAGCAAGTGCTGCAGGAGAAAACAGGAGCCTTCCCGCCTGCCCCTAGGGACTGTCACCTCTGCTCTTCCTTCAGAATTCACATCCCTGCACAAGTGCAATCTATCAATGTATACAATGTATGAAAATTTTTACTCACAATTGTGTGTGCTCTAAGTGATGTTACCAAGCAATGACAACCCAAATCCAAGTGTAATTCTACAAGTGCTTCCTTCATGTAGGCCTGGTGCTCTCTGGGGATTCAATCCTATGAAATAGAACGGAAAGAGTCTCATTTAATACCAGAAGCCAAGAAACAAGGTTGCTGATTCCCTGAAGCATTTTAATGTGTGCCTTTCTGAAAAATGTGGGTCTTTCTTGTTACTTTAGAAAAGCATTCTTTGGTGAAAGAACAAATGAAAAATACAGCTCTGTGTGTGTGTGTGTGTGTGTGTGTGTGTCTGTCTGTCTGTCTGTCTGTCTGCACATGTGCATGTGTGTGTATGTGTGTGTGTGCATTGCACTGCAAAAAGCAAAACATTTCAGATATATCTACTACAGCACCGTAGGATGGCTACCCGTGGTATTTCTTTTGATATCTGAGATGTGGGTGTCTGTCTAAATGTCTTTGGGGACGACAGTAAATACTGAAGTGTGTGAGGCAGGTGTCTGCAGAGCACCACGCTGCACTGTCCCATCAGGGCACATCGTAACACTGTGCTTCGGGGAATGCGCTTGCTGAAGGACATTGAAAGTTTAATAGCAGCAATTCAGGGCTCCTGTTGTAAACATCTCAGCGAATCTGTCATCCCCCTAACATTGAGCCACTATGACTTCTGCCACTACTTGTGTTCTCGGTCTTAGCAGCCTGCATTACCAACCAGTCATTTTCCAAAACTAGAGTCCACCTTAGTTATTTTGTCCTTGTAATTCCCAACATTTGAAGCAATCACGGAGACCTGTAGTTTCCTACTGTAACTATTGCCTGATTTCTCTTGTTTTCTCCAGTCTTTTATGAAACCCTCACTCCTCCCCCTGTACTCCGCAGCCACATTCCCCCGAAGATGATGGACTCACCTGTGTCAAAACAATGAGGTCATATTTCTTTTGCTTAAGAAATAGCCCATGGATGCACTTAGCTATATCAGGGCAGACTAATTTAACGCTAGCTGGAGAACTCATACTTAAAGAACATAATTTCTCAATCTCGTTTTTTTTTTTCCCCTTATATATTAATGTGACCTTACAGCGTGATTGGGAAGATCATAAAAGGTAGTTTTAGAAGATACATCTCACAGTTCTGGACATGCCAGAAATGATCAAAACATATTGCTGTCATCTTATAAAAATCTCTGTATTTCAGGCCCTGATCTCCTCCGTGCCCTGTCAGCCTGTCAGTGATTCCTGCTACTTCAAAAGCACCACCCAGTTTTCAGGTCCCTACTATTATTTTGTCTCCGTTCTGCTTCTCTCTTCCTCTGTCTGCCCCATCCCACTCTGGCAGCGCTGGAGATCGAACCCAGAGCTGCTCTACCACCCCTTTGCTTTTTATTTTCTTTCTTTCTTTTTTTTTTTTTTTTTTGCGGTACTGGGGATCGAACTCAGGACCCTGCGCTTGCTAGGCAGGCGCTTATTCCACTGAGCTATATCCCTAGCCCTTATTTTCTTTCTTTCGAGATGGGCTCTCACTGAGTTGCCTAGGCTGGCCTTGAACTTGGGTGCTCCAGCCTTAGCTTTCCAAGTAGCGAAGATTGTAGGAATGGCCCGCCGTGCCCAGCCCCACTCTCTCTTCATCTGCCTAAAATGCCTTCACTGTCTCGTTAATCTCACGGACCTGACCACTGTCCCTTAACAGTCACTCGTGGTGTCAACTTTCCAAGAAATCTTCTCAGACATTCCTTGCTCTTCCCAGGCTACACATCTATATCAGATTCCATGGCCCGCTCTAACACAGTACCATAAAATTAACAGCTCTAAACTACGGGGATTCTCTCTCCCAGTCACGGTGGTAGCAGTCCCAGGCTGTCTTCGAAGTCTCTACGCAAGAACCCTTCTTGCCTCCTCTTTACTTTTGGTGGCGGCCATCACTCCTTGGCATGGAGCTGCCTTCTTTTATTCTGTGTCCACTGCTACAAGGTGTTCTCCTGTATCTTGTCCAGATTTTCCTGCTCCTAGGATTATATCCATCGTATTGCATTGAAGGCCCACTCTACTTCAGTATGACCTCATCTTCATTTACAACTTTAGACCAGTGTCCAAATCAGTATATTCTGAGGTCCTCAGAGTTAACACTTGAACATACCTTTCTGGGGGAACACAGTTCAACTCATAATAGTGTAACAGTGACCTTTATGTTCACATCATCTGTACATCTGCCATTACACTTACCCTTTTTTGTGTGTGGTGTTGGGGATCAAACCTGTGGGTAAGGCAAAGGCGTACAACTGAACTATAAGCCAACACCTGCACTGTGCATTAATAACCCGCTCATGTGCTGGCTCTTGTAAAAGATTCTGGGCTCCCACAGCATGTGGCACATCTAATCTGTGACTCTTTAGACCCATGGTACAGTTTTGAATACATGTTGATTAAATGAATATATTTTTGTTTACTATTTCAAAAACAGGTCTTGAGATAAAAAGATTACAAGGATTGATAATGTCACATAATGCCTAATAATCTGCTTGTTATTTTCTTATTACACTGGAGAGATGCTTTTGAATCAGGAACAAAGAGAAATCAATTCTTTTCCCAGTCTTCATTGTTTGAGCAGCCATAGGAAATTGCTTAATTTCTTTGTGCTTATCTCTAAAATATAAATGACAGTACGTGGAGCTTACAGATTCGCTTTCAGATATTTATGTTGTGCACTAACCACTGTGGAAGCTCCAGAGACTGAATTTAATGAGAAAGTGGAGATTAGTTATGAGGAGGCTGGCATGCCATGCTATGGAATTTGTTTTTTTTTTCTCTGGAGACAACGGACAATCATGAAAATCAAGCGAGGATTGCAATAAGCCCGAGTGAGCCTGATTGGGGTGCACTGGAGAGGGAGAGGGGGTTCATCCCGCCTATGGAGCAGGGAAGGGGGGGAGGGGAGGCTCGGGAAGTCCTTCGGGGTAAATTCCTCCAGCACCTCACCAAACACCAGCCTGGTCTCATAGATGCTGCAGCCTACAGCGGAGGCTTCATGAGGTGACGGCTGGTAAAGGGCTGGGACTCTGGGTGTCTTCTCTCAGGGGGTGACCCTCTTTGAGAGCAGTATTGAAGTTATGATGCCTTTTAATGTTAAATCTCTTGCATTATCTCCCTACTTAGCTTGTAGTACCTTTGAGCAGGGGAGTGAAGGGTGCCACCAGGCGCGTTGTTTTGTGAATGTGTGTAGAATACTGAGAAAGATATGCAGTCTGCTGCCGCAGTCTTTCCTCTGAAAACGTCTTTGTACTCGGAACCCTTTTCTGAATATGAAGTTCACATATAATCTCAGTCATACTTTCTTTTACTATGTCTGCCTACATTCCATTCTTTCAACTTCTAGAAGTGAAGAGTGTTTCTTGATTTGTCTTTGATCTGTGTGGAAATCTCCTGTAAAGCGAGGAGAAAAGGGTCCTCTCCGTGTTTGGAGGCAGCGATGGTCTTCCTGCTCGCTGCTTTCCTATTTTTCTGTCCGTTAATCAAGAGTAGTTTAATCTGTTCACACATAAAATCATATGGAACAGTGACAAAAAGAGGCTGAGGTATTAAGGATTGCTAGGTGATGACCCACTTGAATGGAATGAAGTGAATTTCACGCTGTTGCCTGGCAGCCTTTCCCCTCTGAACCCAAGTGATACAAAGTGAAAGTCTCTGCTTGGGGATGTAAAGTGCCTTACTTGCTCGTCTGTGAAGTGATTTTCTTTTATTTACAATTCCAAATTAAATACCTACAAGGGACCGGATCTTTCATTTTGTTACTGGTTTGTTGTATTATTTACTTTTTACTATTTTTAAGCATTAGTCATCATATCCCGATTCAGTAACTCATTTATAGAGTAAATACAGCTCTTTGGGTTGTGTTACCTTAATATGTTATTATTTTTAGGCATCAGGATAGCCAGGGTTTACTAATAAAATACTTTAAATCAAAATAATTATAATTATAAATGAACAAAATAAGTCCTGCAGAGATTGCATATCTTATTCTGCTTGTCATAACAATAGTGAACCCAGTGTACAACTCTGTTTACCTAGCTCATTTTCTGCTTTACTAATGATATCTTATATTTCCGCTATGGATTATTTCTCTCAAACTTTCATTTCAAGGATTACCATTGCCTATGTACTTCCTTTTCCACTTCACATATTTCTCAAATATGTGCCTAACCTGTTGTGAATAATACAGTACAGATCCATTTTAAAATAGTAAGATCACAGTCCACTATCAGGTTTTCAATTTAAAAAAAACTATCACTCCTATTCTATATAATTGCAGATTTTTTTTTTAAATGAAAAACAGTATTCTTGAAAAGATTGGAAACCACAGGCTTAACTCAAAGTATTCAAATTACATGACATAATAGGTATGAATAATAAGCTTGTTGTACAGCAGGTCTTCATAAAAATTACTTTTATGAATTACTTTTACTTTAATTATTTTTACTTTTATTTACTGTGTGTTTATTATCAGAAATATTTATGAACCTTAGGAAAACAATACTTAAAAGACAGAAACAATGTAATGACTGTTACCATTGATGGTAATATTTTGTCTCTCCAGGTTAAGACAGAAATGATTATATGCAACCATTTCATTTTAAAATTTTCTACAACTTTGCATTATGCATAAACAGCCATTTTTATTTCATGTTTGTTACTACATAATTACAAAGCAAACTGATACAATGAAAGGGTTGGCTCATTTGAGTTCAATAGTAAGAAGTTTTTTCATTAAAAGTTTAAATTATAGAGAATATTATGTACTTAATTCTCTGCTTTCAGTGCAGAAATATCAATTGCCTGTTACTGAAAATGCAGTCAAGAAAATGAATAACTTGTACTTCCCTGTGTGTTTATCTTCCTTGAAAAGCTATCTGTAGTAATAGACCCCCTTTTCTTTCACTGAGACTTTAAAATGGTGGTGATATTCCCAGCCACATGAAAGGTATGAAGCATGAGTCCCAGACAATGCTCTCTTTTGAGGTCAATATTCTAGTTCTGCTTTGTTTTGTTTCTCACAGATAAGGAGTGAGAACACAACTCTGAGAAAAAACACAAGTGACGCATTTCCTGTAGGCGCATTCTCCCTCTGAGTTGTGTGTGTAGCTTCTGACCATGGGACAAGCTAGATCTTCTGTGTTATACTTCCTAGGTCACCTACCCCTTTAGCTTCTCTCTAGAAAGCAGATAAATACTAAAATATAACATTTAAGAGGCAGGGTCAGGGATATAGCTCTGTGGCATAAGCACTTGTCTGGCAAGTCTGAGGTCATGAGTTCCATTTCTGGTACCAAACAAACAAACAAACAAACATTTAAGAGGCAAAGAGATATGTAACAAATATAGCAGAAAATTTTGTGGAAATTTTACAGAAAAGTAACTCCAATAAAAGTTGTATTACATGGAAGTTAGAAAATATTGAAAGCATTAAATATTTTCAGAATATAAAAGAGTAAAAGCTGGATGTGGTAGTGCATGCTTGTAATCCCAGTGCTTAAGAGGCTGAGGCAGGAGGTTTGTTGTGTGTTTGAGGCCAGCCTGGGCTACCCAGTGAGTTCAAGGCCTGCCTGAACTACATAGAGATACTCCGTTTCAAAAATGAAAAAAAAAAAAAAAATAGTGTATATAATCTTCAAAAGCTATGGTCCTCTTTAAAATTTTAAATCTGTTTTACATGGATCATGAAATAATGACTACTCGCTATGGTTTTTTTTAAAGTAAAAATGTATTAAGAAACTAACAACTAGCAATTGCTCAACATCTGCACAATAATTAGTTTCTATAAATCCTTTAATGATGATCTCCTATTCATGAGTAGAGTTCCACAAATATTTTTTAATCTTTTAATTTTAAATTTCAATATAGATTTTTTTGAGCTTGGTAAGAATTACTTCATTTTTATTGGAGGTCTGGAATCACGTAGTAAGGATTTAAAATATGTTTAATCTGATTGCATATGAACTAAAATGTGTTATACTGTGTACTTTATGAGCAAAATAAGTGTACAGATCCATAAATATTTTTAAATGTTCCAGATTTTTAGGGTTTTTCTTTTTATTTTTGTAGCTGTGGTATAAACTTTAAATGTGAAGTTCTGATTAGTCACCTCTGAGTTATTACAAAGAAACAGCCACGGTGAGTAACAAGAAAAGGAGTAGTTAGCTCGCAGTTTTCAAGGTTCGAAGTGTAAGACTGAGGGCCCCATAATTTTGCCTCTGGTGAGAAGGCAGGAAACACCTCACTGTGGGTGCAAGTGGCGAAGCGAATACAGTAATTGAATCAGCAGGAGTAGGGGGGATCCCTTACTCTCTGTCAGGGCAAGCCCTCAGTGACCTCAGGAACTTTCCCTAAGCTGCACCACTTACAGGTCCAGGACTCCCCCAAGTACCCCAACCATGGGGAAGAGCCATTAGATAAGACCCCTTGGGGGCTATGGCTAAAAACTTTCCAAGCCAAAGCAAGTGTTATTTACTTGAGAAGGGAACCTGAAGGATAGATAGATGAGAGGCTGCTTACTATAGATACATCCTCTGGCCCTCTCTGCCTCCTCCTGGCTGCCAGTCACTGATTTTCTGTGACTTGGCCCTTCAGAGAAGATCCTAACTTGTTGAACCTTCAAGGTAAAACCAGCATTGTGGTTGTCATTGCCTGGTAGATTATTTTAGGAATAGCTGTTTTCACACAGCCTAGGCACTGACTTATTTCCACCATTGTTCTTTAAAGGGAACTCTGCTAAGTGGTTTATTTATAGAACATTTATACTCTTAAAATGAGACAAAAGAGAAGGCTTTACTGTTTTGATGCTGTATGTTCTCATCTCAGAGGTCCCGGGCATGCAAGCCCTTTAAGTCCATAAGGCAAAACGCAAGAGAATTTATAGCATTCAACCAATAGCAAAGACTTTTTGGTAAATCCTTGAATTAACCAATTTAGAACCAGTCCATCTTCCAAAGCTTAAAATATAAAATGATAAACCTCTTATTTCAAGCCATTTTGTTTGTGCATTTTGTGGTCTTAAGCGCTCTGATGCGAATAGAAATGGCATCGCCCTTCTCCTAAGATGACTGTTTTCTGAGGATAGCATGCATTGAGGTGTTTGAGATGTAGGACTGGTGTGTGTCTCTGAGATCGTGCCCGCAGTTCACAGCACAGCTAATCTAATCGATGCTGCACTGGAAGGGACAAATGAAATGTGTGAGAGGACCAGAGTCCATGACGATAGTTGGTCTTCAGTCATTGGCATGTGCCAACTTTATTTCATACTTGACTATCTTGGGCCAGGTCTCTTACCTTGTAGGTATAAAGCAGGATGCTACCTCTGCTTATTTATATGTATATAAAAACCTACTGCACTACTAAAAACCCTATGTGATAGGACAGAGAGATTGTATGGAGAAGACAGCAAAATTCATTTCCCTTGTGTGGAATTCAATGGGTTTTTTAATTAATCAATTACATTTCTTTGAGATGGGGTTTTGCTCTCTGATCCAGGCTCCAATTTAACTTTTGGGCTCAAGTGATCCTCCTTCCTCCGCCAGCAGTATAGATGGGAATACATGTGCACACCTCTGCCCTTGGCTTGGAGATAAAGACCGGCTATATATGTTGTGTGTGCTCCTCTATTTATTTGATTTTTTAAAAGTACTTTATTTGTAAAAAGAAAACAACAAACAAAAAATCAAGTAAAGTCAAAAGCATTTTTTCTGTATCACCTTATAGCTTTCTTCTTATAAGCTTTAAGGTCAGCTGACTTCAATATATAATATTATTAAAATTGTCTTTGTTTTTCAAATTCTCTGTATCAAGGTTTGATTCTGATTCTTACTGTTTTTCTTCTATGTAAATTGTTTAGTCTAGAGATACCACATATTCATTAGAAAAGTCTTCACTCAGTGATTTGGTATGACATCCATCATCTTAGTTTAGCCACGCAGATAGGACATTTTTGTAGCTCAGAGAGTAAAAGAATGCCTTGTAGCCCTCCCATGAAGCAGAGTGAATTAAATCTGTCTCCCACTTAACAAAAAAAGGAATAAAATAACTTTAGTAGCCTTGGAAGATAGACTCAGATAGTACCAGTTGTATTAATTCCTAGAGAAGTAGACATAGTCTTCACTGAAGAAATAAACGTAAAATATTAAACATACTATATCATGTAAAGACATACAGCACATCTCCTCTTCATGTTTATGATACAATTAAGCAATATCTGTTCACTACTCTCAGGTAATAAATTCAGGCATATAGTTCATATATTATGTTAGTCATTCATGCACATAAAAATTGTTTCCCTCTCAAATGTTGCAAGAAATAGGTGGTAATAAATCAATACAAATGTGTTAATGCAAATAAAGTCTATGTATTTTTAAATTAAAACTTTCTCATAATTCTCTGAAAGCCACTGATATAGCTATATTCAGCTACTGAAAGAGTACAGTATAGAAATCATTACATCAAAACCAGAACTGAAATACTTTTCCAAGAAATTTGTGTTTATTTGTAAATTTTAAAAGTACACTTCCTCCCTGGTGCACTGCCTGTAATCCTAGCTACTTGCAACACTGAAGCAGGAGGATCAGCCTGAGTAACTTAGTGAAGATTTATGAAAATACGGAAAATAAGGAAGGGCTGTGATGTAGCTTAATAGTGAAGTTCTTGTGTACCACATGCAAGGCCCCAGAGGCAATCCCTGGTACTGCAAACAGGAAAGAAGGAAGGAAGGGAAGGAGGGAGGGATGGAGGGGAGGGAGAGAGGGAGGGAAGGAGGACTTTATTTTTAGGTGCTTGTTTCTATGAGTTGTAGTCATGCATCAGAAGTAATTATTTTATTTTTGAAATGGGATTCATGAATATTGAGTGAAGATTGGCTGATGATTTTAATAATTTGTTTTATCACACAGTGCCCAGAGATGTATTGAAAAATTAGAAATTAGATTTATTTATAAGTTCACTCCATTTTTCTTTTTGGGGGAACAGTACCAGGAATCACACTCAGGCCCTTGTGTTTACCGAGAAGGTACTTGTGCCGCTGAGTCACAGCCCCCTGCTCCATTTTTATGGTTTGGATGTAGCACAAAGGTGGAGTACATGCCTAGCGTGTCCCAGCCCTGGATTCAGTCACCAGCACCAGGGGAGAAAATGGAAACAAACAAGACATCAAAAACTATAGTATCAAATATAGTTCTGCATTGTATGAATAGTGAACTCACTGTAGCCATTCCCAAGAAAAAGTCCTGAATGTTCACAATTTTATTGATACACAGTGTAAAAAAGAGGTTTCTTCTTAAAAAATTGCTACTGAAATAGTTTAGCACATTGGGGAATAATGTCTTTGTATTGAAGTAAAGAATTTGTATTGAAATTATATTTTGTCAAGATAAAACTGTTTCACCACATAAATATGAAATACCCACTTTATGTTTACTTCTAGAGAAGTATAGTAGAGCCGAAATGGATATTCATTTTCATGTATGTCCATGAGCATTAACAATTTCCAAATGTTTGATAATTCACATGTTTTGAAGTTTCATGTAAGATGAAACTGAAAAAACACCAAGTTTTGTAAAGTACTGTTGTACTTCATTGGTCAGATAAGTCTTGTGCAGTTTCGACATTGACAGAAATAAACTTTGCATGCTGAGAATTCCACTGTGAACAGAACACAGTACACAAATGTGATACGCTTCATGCAAATTCAACTAAGCCCCAAACATTTATGCTGGAAGACCAGATAGATAGATAGATAGTGAGATGATAAATAGAGAGATAGATGGTAGAGAGTGAGAGATAAACAACCTAAGTATCCATGAGTAGATGATGAAGACAATATGATGCATGTACAAAATACACAATGCAGCACCATTTAGCTTTAAAAAAGAAGCAAACTCTGCCATCAGAATGATAATACACTAACTCAAAGGTGACAAAAAAAGACAAGTTAGTCTCTCTTCCATGTGACACAGCAGTGGCAGAGGAGTAGGGGGAAGAAGAGATGTTGGTAAAAGAGGACAAAGTTTCTGTAGTGCAAGATTAGCATGTTCCAGTGATCTGATATGCAGGATGGTAGCCATGGTGACACTGTGTTTATAGCAGTCATATGTGCTGACACTAGAGAAAAGTATATGAAGCCTGGAACCAAATGAAGAAGGTTCATTTTGGCTCACAGTCTCAGAAGTTCCAGTCCATGGTCACTGAGCTCTAAAGCAGGGTCGTGATGGCAGAAGGGCCTGGCAGGGCAAAGCTGCTGCACCCCTGCTGCTGGGAAGCAGAGTAAACGGGAAGAATGTCCACGAGAGAGAAACACCATGGGCGCACCCCAGATGCACTTTCCTGTGAGACCCCCATTGCTACCAGCACAGTGACCTGTAATGTCAGGTGGCTAACCCTCTGGTAAGGATGAGGGCCAGTGATCCAGTCACCTCTTGAGGAGTCTCTTCATCTGGTCATGTTGACACTTCAGATTAACTGTCATGGTGTTGTATGGGGTGGACTGTAAAATATTTTAGCATATAAAGTAAACAAGGTGACTCTTTGATATGATGTATATGATAATTGCCTTTAGTGGGGTAATCCTTTCACAAGGTATACATATACAGAAGCACCTTACTGCAACATCTAATGCACATATAATTTTATTAGTCAAAGCTGTAGTGATGTAAAAAATAGGAATGATAAATAGGATTTATGTGAAACCACTTTCTAAGTTTGAAGGATTATGAGATATAGGGTGATTTTACTTTAAATCTCAGACTTAGAGTATACAACAAACTTTAAGGTGAATACTTACATTTTTAAAAAAATTGTAGTAAAAGACACATTGCCAAGGATGATGGGATAAGAGGCTGTTAATCAGGGCGAATGTTTTGAAGGATACTAATGGCAGCGTATCTTTTATTTTTTATTTGAAATTTCATTGCATTTTTCCATCATACAAAGGAGAATAGTTTACGTACAGTAAAGGACTTTACTTAGAGTTAGATTTTTCTTTGTTTTTAATGTGACACTGTTTTCTCCAGGTTCTACTCTAAATCCAAAGCACTTATATGGTTTCTGGTGGGTCACTACTTCGGGGTTGTGTTTGTATCAAATAGATATATTCTGTCTGCTACAAAGTGTTGCTAACCTACCTGAAACAAAGGACTTCTATTAATAGTAATATCTGCAATGATAACAATAGCAAAATTATATCTTGTGCATATGTGTGATACTTCAGGTACTTTTCTAAAAGTTTCATAATAAGCATATCAAGCCTGCAAGATAGTAAAATAACATGCCCATACTACCTTTGTGAAAATAAAGTCTAAGAACTTTTCTTGATATGTCTATCTGATATTTGTCAGTGCCACCTTCTACTGATGTTGGTATGCAGACTGTTTTCCCATAACGTGTTTGTGGAAAAATAGACTGAAGAATGTATCAAATGCAGTGTATCAAAATTTGAATCCTTTGACTATTTTCACAAGATTATGATATTTTTGCTGTATTAGTGGATAGGATATATTTGACCATATTTTTGAAACTTCTTCTCCTCTGCTATTGTGGTTTTGAAAATATCTTTAATATCATGGATGAGTAATCCTGAAAATCGTCTTTAAACTCATAGTTATATTAAAAGTAAACAAGGGGAATATCTGAGTTTACAGTACTTCCCAGCATATTAGGTGATTTGTTCTAATTTTCTTCTTTATTTATACTATTTTAGAATAAATGCTTTTCATAGTTTGGGAAGAACTATAATAGTGTCTTTTTGGAGTAAATTATTTAAAAACTCTGTGATCAGTATAAAGTTATTTCACTTTGAATTTCAGAAAATGAAATATTAGAAAAACAATTAAGAAATAGAATCTTTAAACTATTTCAAAATGTAGTTCATCTTTAAATAATCATTGTGATAATGCTTATACTATGTTTTATGTAAAAAATAATATTCCAGAGATATTGAACCTGCCATTCTCCCTTTGATTTTTAAAGTGACTCAATACAAAATAGTAACGGAATCCTAAATTATTTTGAAAACTAATTCTTTTTATATATAATAGTGTTGATACTGACTGTAAAGCTATGAATGGCATAGTAGTTCTTGGTTTTTAAACTATAACATGCACATTTCATTAATTAGAAGGCTGTCTTGACTAATCTTTGATTAAGTAGGACACTTGGAAGTCTCAGCGATTAGTATTTACAACACATTCACTTTTTAAATTTTGTTATGTATAGATATATATTCTATATGTAATTTGTGTTGTGATGTGAAAGTTGTATTGGCCTGATTGCTAAAAACATGTCATTTAATTTGAGATTTTTTTTAAAATGGATTTTCTTTGTAATGAGGAAATAGTATGGCTATTTTTAAGACATGTCAGGGCACTAAGATATCAAGCTGATTATCTCTCTGCAGTGCATGTTAGAGGACAGCACATTTCCATTGATATTAGTATATACTTGGTCAGCAGTTGCAGACATTACATCTCTTCTGGGGAGCTATAGACCAGCTGATGGGAGTAACCATTTGGTTGAACCACCAAAAGCCTGTGGCCTATAAGCCTTTATTAATTTTTCACTGATGGCACAGAATATTCTTTTTAGTTTAAGCCATTTACATTTTAATTTATGGATGAAATGAAGTCCTCATTAAGTACATGAAATGGTAGACGTGAGTCTACATAACACATTTTCTACTTAAATCGGAGTGAGTCCTGTACCCCCTGCCCGCATGCTGAGAGTATCCTCCCAGTTATGCAAAGGTACAGATCACAGAGAGAAATGAAGCTTTTGTTCCCAAAACAATAAGAAGTCTAGCCTTGAAGTTGTATTTCTGAAGTGAAACAACAACCTAAAAGAAGGAATAATTAGTGTATGCATCCTATATAGTTCATGCTAATATTATGGGGGACTAAGCCATTATTTCTCTGTGAAAAAATCTACTTATTGATACATTATTGAATTTAGGAATTTTCTAATTAAAATTTACAGTAATGAGACCACCGTGAACATGAGTGTTTTTTTCCAGAGGAAGAATTAATTTTATTACATGTACTTTTCCCGAAGTATGAATCAATCCAGATGTATTTAGTTCAGTTTCCACAGAAGTGTCCAAGGCTTTAATTTCTGCTTCACTTGTGTTATTTAGTTATTCTGTTTAGAATTTAAAATTATTATTTTAAATTATAGATATTGACATTTGTGAAGTATAATCTAATTTATGAAGTTTCAGTCACTATTCATCTGAACACAAAAAAATTAGAAAAAACATTGGCTGTCCCAACCCGCGGGAAGTCAACGGAGACTCTAGAGGGGGAGTGGGATTAAAAAGGACAAGAGACACAAGAAACGGAGACAAGACAGGGTTCTGATCAAGTCTCGTTTATTGAGCAGAAAGCTTGGGTTTATATACAGTGTGGAGTGGGGATTGACGTCAGCGGGCAACTAGGCAACGGAGGGAGGTTCAAATATCACTGGAGGGTGGTCAGAGCATCAGGCGATAGCATATGACTACATCAAACGACATTACATGATTTACAGGAAACTAACCAAATATGGAAACCGGAACTTGACTCTTAAGATGGCTGATAATTTACAAAATGAATGCCGACCGCAGGTCTCTCAGCGGTCTCCCACAATTGGCAATAGTAGAGACTGAACCCAGTACCTCATATATGCTAGGCAAGTTCTGCACCACTGAGCATTGTTCTTCCCCATTTTTATGTGGGGATGAAATGTCCTTATGTGTCCCAGGCTGGCTTCAAACTTTCTGTCCTCCTGCTTCACCCTCCCTGGGTGATAGGATTAGAGCCATGCCTCACTGTGCACAGCTGAGAATCAATTCTTAAACATGGCTTTATAGATACAGTTAGTACTATTATATTAATTATATAAAGGTAACTAACATGTACATTTTAATGCTTAAATATTAACTTTGTAAGCTTGGATAAAGCTGCTTAATACCATGTTTATTGCTGTTAACATGAATGTTATCGTAACCAGTCAATTTATTTTGCAAGTATTTAGTGACAATCTGTCATACTTTTTCATACTTCCATCATGAAAGGGGATGGATATTTGCTATTAAATAATCTTCTTTACCTGTCTTCACATTGGCAATATCCTACAGACCAGCATGTATTGCTTCAAAATACTTAACTTCTATCTCAAAATCATGGTAATTTCAACCAATTATTAGTTAATGTGCAGTATACAGACCTGTGAGTCTGAAGCAGGAGGAATGCATGTGCAAGGCCAACATGGGGAATTGTCACTCAAAATGAAATTAAAGAGAGTTACAAGGATATAGCTCCATAGTAGAACACACCTGGTACTGCCAAAAACTAAATAAATAATTTTATGAAACCATAGTGCCTTAAGTCAACCAAAATCGTTATTTAAATCTATTAACTAGAACGGAAATGTTGTATGGATGAAAATAACTGTTTTGCACTGTGTGAGCTTACTCTCTGTCATCTGTTTTCACTTCCAGATGCAATAACAGAACTCAGTGTGCAGTGGTGGCGGGTCCTGATGTTTTCCCAGACCCATGTCCAGGAACCTATAAATACCTTGAAGTGCAGTACGAATGTGTCCCTTACAGTATGTATATTTCTATACTTTTCTTCTAAGAAGGAAAAAAAAATTGTTTGTTTTGCATGCACTGATGAAAATATTCTCTGTGGAAACATAAAATTCATCATAAATGAGAAAAGGAATTAGTTTTGGTTTGTTGGTGTCATAGACTCCACCCATCACTGGAAAAGTTAGATCTTTCCTGCACATTCTTGCAGCACTTACATTTAGCAATATATTTCTATTCATTGATACCTATATTAACACTGTTTTAAATGCAGAAATGTAAAACATTTAGGAAAATATTGAGAATGGTTATGGCCAATCCTGCATCCATTCAGGTCTAAACAAATAGGACAGGAAGGGAATAATATTCTTACATGAATAGTGGTACAGAAACCGGTAAACTTTGAATTTGATAAAAAAAAAATAGTATCTGAGCTTCATGTGCTATGAGCATTTTTGAAAATTAGAAATATATTCACCCGGAGGTAACAGGCTGTAAAGAAATACAAAGATTATATGTTCTAAAGTCCTCTTCAGAGTATATGTCAACAACCTCAAGAAGTATGTCTTTATAATCCTTATTTCAGATACAGTATAAGATAGCCATGCGTTTTTTTCTTCAGAAATAGTGAAAAAAATCAAACAATCTAATATGAAACATTTCTTGCTTTTTTTAACCCCAAGTTTTCCAGCATCTCATAAGGGAGAAATTTATCTGACTAGTTAATTATTCATGGGATTTCTAATCACTCAGGAAACCCTGTAGTCTCCTATTAGATATGCAGCTTATCCCAGAGATAGAAAACACCTGGGACCACAAACAAATCCCTGGTCCCACCTTCCTTTGATTTCTTCAAAGCAAAGTACCTGGGATCACAAGTTTACTATGCCAAGAGGTTTAAGCTTGCCTCTTTGGTACTTGTCTGAAGAAGAGTACATTACTCGTGACCTGAGAAGTGTACACACTTCAAAAATAGAGAGAGATATACCCAGCAAGATTGAAGTGAATTTTAAGGTGCTAATGAAAGTAATCAAGAGAAAAGTTTATTTCTGCATTATTTGTAGCATGATTGATTGGAGAAAGTTCACCTCGTGAAGTTTCAGGCTGATCTTTGTTATGAAAAAGTGTAAGTGCGCAAGTTTATTGAAATTTTAGCTATGCCACGCTACCTGAACTATTTATTCTACAAGCTTTTCATGGGAAATAAAAACATCCTACTGACCTTTTATTGTTCAGCAGTGATATTTTAAGTAGAACAAATTCATAGGGCATGTTTTAACTGTGACAGTTATACCTGGGTTGCATAACAAGATCATTGTGAAATATGTAGAATCATGCCCTAAAAAAGCATGTTATACCATTATACTTAAGATGAACCTGGTTTTTAAGGACACCTAGAAAACCCATACCCAAGTTTAAAAAAAAAATCTTCCTATTTTGAAATGTAGAACCAGAAGTGAAATGTTGGATTGTAGACTTTTATCATAACTTTTTTTAAAGTAAGAAACTTCACAGCTGTCTCTTCAATTTCCTGTATTTCATCAGGATTTCTTTGATGATTGCTGCTCTAGAATCCTTTGCCAAAATCATTCTGAAATATCTCCTTAAATCACTTCAGTACAAATAAGAACTTCCTCATGGTTTTTCAGAAAGGGATTATGATTTACCACACAGATCCTTTCTTTCATAAGTTTTCAAAGATGGGCAATTTGAATTTTTAATAACCTCTATTCAGAGGTTCTCCATTAACCTGAAACTTTGCTGGCTGCCTTACAAATATGTTCCTCATATATTAAAATGTTGGTCTTGTGTTTCACTATATAAGAATTGTAAAATGAACTATACCTACGAGCTACTTTATACATCAATTTAATTTATACCGTGTGGCACAATATGTTTATTTAAATTGTCTTCAATATGTTTCACTTAAAAATATAAATCATAATTGGAATTTACTTAGTAAATATAAAATAAATTTAAAATAATCCTAAGAGTAACATGAATCATAAAATCAACAGTGTGGACTCACTGAAGTGAGGGCTGGTTTAGTGGAAAGCAGCCCCAAGTGAGGAAGTGTGAGTATCCTACTAAGATGAGATTACATAACAAAAGGCTGTGTCATTTGGTTCGGCCAGCAGGACTATGTAGGGCTCACACCGTCTGCCTCCCCTCATCTACTGTAAATGTAGATTCAGTCCAACACCAGTTACTTTTCTTAAACATAAAATCAGGATTTGCAAATGCTTAAAAAAATTCACTTACTTAAAATCCATACCACTTGTTGTCAGTTACTACATGCCATTTACTACATGGATTACATGTCATCAACCCTTCCCCAGCAGATAGACGCCCGTATCACGTTTCACGTGAGGAACCCGAAGCCCAGCAGGTTGTACGCATGTCACATGTGGAAGCAGACAAGCTAGAGAACGGGAGAGCCTCGATCTTTGCTTACCTCCCACACCTGTTCTTAAGTTCAGCTGTGTTTCTCTCATTGATTTTTCCCTTCATATTTTCATGAGTTATTAATCTTGTTCAATATTTAACTCATAGTTTTCATCAGTATAATTATGGCAGTTGCTGAAAGCAAGCGCTTCGCGGGCCTGCATCCTTTGTGGTTTTCCCTGAGCGATTTATTGTCAATGTTCCTTTATTTAGAGCAACTGAATCATTGAAAAGTTATTTTTCAATCATTTCATGGAGCTTTCGTGCATAAATGCCATTAAAAAGAGTACCTTCCTCTTAGAATGAGACTTTTACTCAGCAGTAAGTTAAACCGCTATTTTTCAGCGGTGTGGTGATGCCTTCCTGTCATCCCAGCTTGGGTGGTTGAGTGAAAAAGGTCAGTAATCTGAGGCCAGGAGACTGTCTCAAAAGATAAAAAAGTAAATGAAAAAGAGAAAGAAAAGAAAAAATAAGGAAAAAGGTGGTTTTTAAGTACTTGTTTTTAAAAAAACTTTGTACTCAGCGGTATCTTTATGATTCTGAATAAGGCAACCTTGTTGCACTAGTATATGGCAGACTTCAGGCTTAGGATTTAATGTTTATACTTGAAAATATTCTCATTAAATAACTTTACCTCAGTAATGTTACATTTAGTTTGCTGTGCAATTCAGTAATAATCATTTCCATTTTGGATTTAAGGTTACAGCCTGTAGCGTATAGAGGACAGTCATGTGTCACATAATGTTTTGGGAGTTTCAGACTGCATATGGCACAATTGTCTTGTAGTCTAAGGGCAATAAAAAATCCTCTCACCTAGTACTTACACTGTTTCTTTTCTGTGTTTAGATATATTTAGATTCACTGATACTTACATTCTGTTGTAGCTGGGTACAGTCACATGGTTCAGGTTGGCATCCTTGGACCAATAGGCGAAGTAAAATATCAGGGAAAGCTGGCTTGTTTTGTGGAAGAGGATGCTGGGACCATGGTAGTCAAGTGCTGTATGCTGAGCTACATCCTTTGGCCAACTGACAGTAATTTCAGTAGTAAATAGATAGATAAATAACTGAACAATGATAATTTCCAAGGAAACTTACCCTTAATGACTCAAGTAATATAACTTTCTTTTCAAAATGCCAATAAAAAAGAAAACAAGAAAAGTCAGTGATTGTAAAATGATTTATTGAGAGTGCCTTTTTGAAAGTCTTGTTCTCATTTTTTACCTACTAAAATTATATTTAATATCTTTTAAGTCCTATACTCTTACTCCTGTTCTGTATTATCAGACAGCAAACTCTATTTCTAACAAAATTTGGGACAGATGAATCAATACTTTCTCTGTTCCTGTCACACCTTAGCTCCAGTGTGATTTTTTTTTATAGCCTCTGCATTTCCTTTTAAGATTTTATTTTCTTCCTTAGTGGGTATTGTCTGCCCAGGAGGTGACCCACATACAGAAGAGGTTAAACCTCACCATTTTCCAGCACCCTGGGTTTTGTTCTTCTGTTTTCCAACTCACCCCACCCCACCCATTCTGACACTATTTGAGAGGGTAATCTTGGCATCTTCAAGGAGAGTTGCCTTCCTTTAACCAGATTAGAGGGATGACTTGTGTTAGAGAGAAAACAATGTAAGTAGCCACCAACTTAGAACATTTTGAGCAAAGAGTCTTTACTTTGTACCCTGACGACAAACTGGCTCTTCTAACTCATACAATTTCATGCATGTTACACCGCAAATGTGCTTATCTTTCATTACTCTCCGGTTTTTCTCTTCAGTTTTTTGTTTGTTCTTTTCAGAAACACAGAGCACATATTACTTATTTGAACAATCTTTCTTAATGGATTTTTCTAAGAGACTAAGGAAGAAAGTACCCAATTTTGAGAGCTACTAAGAAATGAGTGTTTGATTAAAGCAATTGTATAGTGCTTGCTCTGGCAGCACATATACTAAAGCAATTTTATGACACTTAAGCCTTTCTCATTATTAGATTAGCCATCTGAATAGTTATGTGGGTAGTTATCTGTATCAAAAACCAGGAAAAATGAATGCCATTAGAAAATTGATATTTACACATAATTATTAATTTTTAGTGTTGTCCTTTTTACTAGAAGAAAAATATATTGCACATTTTTGTATTTAAAACAGTTTCAACATACAGAAAACACTAAATATGTGTTGACCAGTTGAGAGGGAAAGTTAGTCAGATGACGCCTGCAGAAGTATCTCGTCCATTTTGCACAGATGATAAACACAAGAAATATGGATGTGTAAACAAGACCTTATAGTTCAAAGGAAAGATTTATTATGACCATAAACATCATGTGAATTTTAATTTCTCAAAATTGCTTCTGAATTGTCATTGTCTCCTTCAGAAATTGTAGTAGGAACCAGTGTTTTCATACTATTCTTCTTTCTGCCTCACTTTAACACAGTGTCACCTCTGATTTAAATAATACTCCTTCTGCAAGTGTCAGTTACATAAATCCTCTTTTTAGAACAGTATTTATAACAAGAGCCACAAAATTTGCCTTTTTTTCTCCTTCACTTTTCTCTCCTTCAGTGATATTTCTATCATTCTCTCCCAAATAATTCCTTTCTCCCTCATAGTGTTTTGTAGCTAACAGCTAATCCACAGAGCTCTTGCACAAAATTCCATGATTAATAGTTAATTTAGCATTAGCTGATACACAAAAGTATTAGACATTCATAAAAATTGCTGTCGTATATGGAAATATATTTCCTTAGATGTCATAATCCTAAACTCTCTTTACCTTTGTCTAGCTAGTTCGTGTGTACATGGAAATATTCTCAATTAAAGTAGACCACTTGGTTGGGAAACTTGCTGTTGTGTCTTCTTTTGTTTATCAACCTCTCGAGTGCCTACTGCATATCAGGCACAAAGCTAATCACTGGGGATAGAAAATTCTGAAAAGATCCTGCCCTTGTGGAGTTCAGTCAGGTGTATCTCAAGGTCCCCAAAGATATAATGTTCTTAGTGCAGCACAGCAACTGGGCATCACATACTATCACTGAACAGAGAAAGAACACTGATCCACAGCAGCTGATGCCTGACTGGGGTCAGTGGTACCTTCTGCCAAGCTTTTCTAGAGGAATAATCTTAGGGGGTAGGTCTGAAAAATGGCCTCACTTCATTGAGAAAATGGAAGGATAATTTGATATTTGTATTAAATACAAAATAGAAGAGGAACTGGCATTGAACTCCAAAATGGACAGGATAGAAATCATGGACTTTCCTGCATGCTGTAGAACATGGAGAACACAATAAACTGTTTCTGAATGGGATTATCTGACTAATAAAACATATATTTGCAAATATTCAAAACACAGCTTGGCTAGCTTAAATGGTTAAATAAAAAAGAGATATTCTTTGGGAAAATATGAGCAATTTTGAGAATCAAAGGCCAAAAGGGGGAGAGAGAGAGAGAGAGAGGGAGAGGGAGAGGGAGA
>PVLD010000277.1:114306-196463 GCA_004027595.1 Dinomys branickii | reverse complement strand
GGCAGGAGGACTGCTCTGAGTTTGAGGCCAGCCATGGCTACAAAGTGAATTCAAGGCCAGCTTGAACTACATAGTGAGACCCAGGTTCAAGAAAACAAAACAAAACAACCTAAAGTTATAAGCATTCTGTTCAGATGAAGCAATTGTAAAGTGTTCACTCTAATTTAATTTCTGTAACGATCTATGAGCACATCAAGACTGCATCAAAGTCCGGCTTGGAGCATGGTTTCTGAGGAGAGCAGGGCTGGCTGAAGGTGTCTGTGTGACCTGGAAGAATCACATCCTGTGCAGCCTTGAAAGAAAACACTCAGGCTAGTGGTGATTGCGAGGTTCAGCCTGCAGAGGAACTCCTAAGACTCCCAAACACCTAGGAGTCACATTTAAAATGAGGTATGGAGCAGGACTGCGCCTGCTTTACCTTGAGGAAAGAGAGCCTGGAGCTGAGGTGGTGCTGCCCAGTTTATAGGTCATCTGTGCTTTCTATTTGCTATTTTACTGGTTATTATATTGTACCTGGTTCACTTCACTCATTTAATGTGTCTCCTGGCTTCTGAAGATACCCAATTAGCAACAGTTGCTATAGGATTGGGCTCTCACAGATGTAAGTGCACCAGAATTCCACCAAAGTGGATCAGTGCCAGCTGTCAGCCCTATGCTGGCTCCATGTTATATGGAATTTATGTGGGTAAGGAAAATAATAAAGACCTAAAACCATAAATAATTAAATTTATGGTAAAATGAAAGGAGAAAATATTGCTGTGGGACAAACATATTAAAAAACTGGCTAGAATAAGGTGTGATGAAAGGTCACTCCAGAGAAAATACAGGGCCAGCTCAGTGGCATAGCACCTGCCTGGCAAGCACAAGGTTGTGAGTTCAATTCCTGGTACCAAAAAGAAGAGAGAATATATTTGAAATCTAAAGAATGAAAATGAAAGAATGAGGCAAAAAGCACAGGGAAGAGTGTTCAAAGCAGAGAGAACAACAGCTCCCAAGACCATCAGGAGAAGAGGTCTGCTCCTCCTGCTGACTGACAGAAGTGCAGTACACCTGCATTCCTGTGCAGATGGAGAGGGGCTCAGAATGCTAAGCCAGCACCTGAAACTATGGCTGCCATCGAGAACGGAGCAGCAGTTGCTTCCAGGGTTGACTGAAGATCTAAATGTGTTTGAAACACAAAATTAAGTATAGTAATGTTTCCTTTAAAATATATAGTATAGAAAATATTACATTATATAACAGTAACAGGAAAATAAATTGACTGCAAATAAACCAAACATCACGTAGCTTCAATGTCTATGTAGGATTTAATGGACTTACGGTAGATTAATAATATAGAAATGTATACTTAGATGCTAATTTGTAGGGAAACAATATGAACTGAGAGCTGTATAAAACAAATCTGATTGCCCGGGTAAGGAAAATATTTGGCATAGGCTCTAAAATGTTTATAGAATAATTAAAATTTTAAGAGACTAGCTTAACCATGCTCATTTTGTACTATTTAAAATAGTAAAATTATAGTTCACACACTGGAGCTTAACTCAAAGAAATTTTTACAAAGTGCTCAAATTGGCAAGTGCAAACATATAAATATATTAGATTCAATTATTTTGTCTTTATACTGAATTTAGGAAGACAAGTAATGAAAACACATGAAAGTATGTTTCTTCCCAGAGTATATGTTGCTGAAAATACCTCATGCAGGTTGAAAATCCCTTATCTGAGAAATCTCAAGTTCTACATGCACATAAACCTGAACATTTATGTGTGCTGATATAAGTGGAAAATACCATTTGCATCCCATGATGACACACAGTTAGAGTGTGGGCACAGTGGACGTGGTGGGTACAGTTATAATATATACATGAAACACAAATGAGCTTCCTGTGCACACTCACTCCATCCCCAGATCATCTGATTATGGACATGGAAATATTCCCAATCCAAAACAAGCAAACATTTCAGAAAAGCTGTACTGTACCCATAGTAGATATCATGTGTGAGATCTATGGAGTTCACTATCCAGATAAAATATTACTAAATGAATATAAACTCAATAAATGTAATTAACTAGCATTGTAAGTTATTTTTCATTTCAGTTGTTAATCTCAAAAAATTAGAAAATGTAGTCAATCAATTTAGGAATTATTTCACTCAAATATTTAAATATAATATGCAACTTGATTAAAATGAGTACCTGGTAATGAAAATAAGCAGGTATATTTATATGTGTACAAATTTTTGTTTACGTTTTGAAGAATTTCTCAAATGGTAGGAAACCATGTATTCCTGTGAATACTGTAAGAATTTAAATTGTGATAACCTGAAAAACAGTCCCTGAAATAAATCTATGTCTTATCCTCTAAACCCTGTGACTGCATTACTTACAGGAGCTTTTCATGTATGGTTAAGTTATACTGTGGTGGAAATGTCCTGGTAATCCAAGCAGGCCATCCTCACCGCAAAGACCTGTACACGAAGGAAGCGGAGGGCCAGTGTTATGGTTTATATCTAGATGTCCCCCTAAAGACTCATGCAGTCGTGGGGTGGATTTCTAGCGTTTATGACTGATCCATGGTCCAATACTGGGATTGTGCGTGTGAGTGCTACACCTGCCCTAGGATGGGCAGCCTGCATACAATGTAAGGAAAGGAAGGAGGCTTGCTCTCGGCTGCTGCCCCCTTTTGTTCTTGCTGCTTTTACTGTTTTCTGCCACCATGAGCTGTTGCCCTCTGCCATGTGCCTCTCTGCCTTGGAGCCAGCTGAGTATAGACTGAAACTTCCACAAACTGTGAGCTAAATAAACCTTTCCTTCCTTAATTCTGGGCATCAGGTATTTAGTCTCAGTGACGAAAGAAAAGTAACTGAGTCAGAATTCGGTACCAGAGGAGTGGGGACATTGCTGTGACTGTACCTGACCATGTGATTCAAGAGCCTTTTGGAATGGCTCGTAGGAAGAGTTTGGAAAGGTTCAGAGATGTTGCCTGAAAAAGCAGCACCGGAGCACCTTAGGCTCTTCTGTCTGGGAGATTCTTGTCAGAGCTCAGAGGACCAGAAGGCTGGTAGAAATCCTGCTCATTTAGACCAGGCTTGGGAGGTTTCTGCTGGGAAAAAGGACTGCATTGTGTGCTGGACTGCAGATGATGTGTGTTATGGCTTGGCAGAAAGTTTGTCTGCATTTTGCTCCTGTCCAAAGACTTTGTCTAAGACTGAGATTAAGGGCAACAGACTCAGTAATGCGGCAGAAGAAATTTCAAGGCAGTCTAATGTTGGGACGGTTTCAGGCTATTGTTGGAGGCTTTATCTAGATTTATGTTGAAAATCAAGAGTAGAGAGCCCACCAGAATGATTTAAAACATTGTGAGTTCGGCCAGAAGGGAAGCTCCAGTAAAGTTATGAACCACAAAGATAAAGCAGAGGAGATTTTGCATGCTGAGAAGGAACAGAACACAAAAATGGCCTGTGGGTATCACAAGAAGCAGCAAGTCTCCACCCTTTGCAGTCTCAAAACTGCAAAAGTGAAAGACTTTGAGCAGAAAGCCGCAGAGCACCGTGTTCCAGATTGGCAGCAGCACAGAGAATTTGTACCTCAGAATCAGGTTCAGAGTGCTCAGCAATGCAGTCAACCCCTACAGCCAAGAGAGAAGAGAGCCTGGCTACTGCTCCAGGTAACAGCAGGATGTGGCACTATCCAGTGGTGCTGGTTTTAGGTGCGTGCAGAATGCAAGAGTTCTCAGTTTTAAAAGGCTTCCACCCAGATTGCGGAAGAAGGCCTGGGTGACCAGGCAGTGTGTCCGAGAGGACAATATGTGAAACTGTGAGGGCGAAGCTAAAGGTGCAGTGGAGACCCCGGAAGTTTGGAGAAGCCAGGCACATGGGTTGTCTGAGCAAAACTGCAAGGAGGGAGCAGAACAGAAGAAAGAAACTGTAGGAGCTATAACCACTGAAAGTGCTGTAGAGGTGGAGTCACACAAGCCCTGTGGAGCTCACGGTTTGCCACAGATTGCTTCAGGTGTTCCACAGGGAACTACAGGACTTAATGTTTGCCCTGCTGGATTTTGCATTTGCTTTGGTCCCAATGCTCTGTATTCCCCTCTTTGTACCTTTTGGAACAGTAATGTTTATCTTGTGCCATTGAATGTTGGAAATGTGTAACTTTCTTTACATTTATACAGGGACTCACAGCTAAGAGATTGCCTTTGAGCTGAGGAGAGGCTTGGTACTTGGGCTTTTCTGCAATGCTGAAACTGTTAGGAATTTGGCAACTCTTAGAGGTGGACTAAAATGTGTTTTGCACAAACAGATGTGCGAGAATCTTTGGGGTCCCAGGGACAGAATGTTATGGTTTATGACTATTTGTCCCCTCAAAGCCTCACTGAGTTATGGGGCAGGCTTCTAGAGTTTATGATTGATTCACGGTCCAATGCTGGGATTGTGGATGTGACTGTTACACCTGCCCTGGGGCAGGCAGCCAGCACACAATGTAAGGGAGCTCCTCCCTTTTGCTCTTGTTGCTTCTGCTGTTTTACCCTGCAATGAACTGTTGCCCTCTGCCTTGTGCCACTCTGCCTTGGAGCCAGCCAAGTATGGACTGAAACCTTCACAACTGTGAGTGAAATAAAGCTTGCCTCCCTTCGTTTTGGGCATTAGGTATTTAGTCTCAGCAATGAGAGAACAGTAACAGAGACAAATAGTTTAGAAAGAGGAGCTACAGCTGTGAGAATGAAGGCTGGACTGAGGCATACTAAAGAAGGATGAACGGACCACAAGCCAAGGTATATAGGCAGCCTCTACCAGATGTCAAGCCAAGGACATCAGCTTCTTCCTTGAGGTATTAGAATAAACACCCTTTGCTGAAGCTTTTGATTTTAGCACCAAAGACCCATTTTGGGTTTTTCACAGTATGTGGTATTTGAAGCCAGTAAGATTGTGATTGTTTATCAGAGGAGCCATGGAAAATTAAAGGTTAATACTAGATTTTCTTCTAAAATATTAGATGTAGAGAAAAAAATCATTGTTTACCTAGGATATGGAACTACAAACCCATAGCTTTGCTTTCTGAATAAAAATTATCATAGATTCCTGATACACTATTTTAAAAATATAAATATATCTTCTCACTTGTGGGTTGACTAGATGTAAGATGTAATGTCACTGTAGAAAGAGCTATATTTTCTTTATGACTGTATTAAACCCAAGGCAAACCCAAGTCAAGTTAGTATTTGATGAAATCAATTTTACTAAATTACACTTATTTGCTATTTACATGAAGCAGCAAAAATAGTAAATAAAAAATGATCCATCTATGAAAATATGGCCTAAATTAATGAGATGAATAAACATAGTGACTTCCCATTTAAATATTAATCTTTCAACAGTTAGGAATTTCTTATAATAACTAACTTGTAGTCCTTGAATTAAGTTTATATTTACGTACTTTCATGTCTGCTGCACATTTATTACCTTAGGTTTGGCAACACTTGAAGAAAACTTAGTTACCCTGAAAGCACTGTACATAGTCCAAATTCTTCCAATAATATAAATATGATTTGTGCTTGAATTCCAAGAACCCATTATATAGTCACCATTCTGTCATCCTTTAAGCCATCATACCAGTATAGAATTAACACAGAAACGCAGTATCATTTCATTTATAATACTACATATAATACATGTATTCTCTTTCTTAGGATAATTGCTCAAGTAGTTCATCTACAACAGAAATTAGGGCAGAATAGAACAGGAGGTACAGGTGTTGATGTGGATTTTCAGCTTGAGGAGATGAAGAGCCTCTTGGTGAGGCATGTGGCTCGTGAATGTGCTGGCCTCAGAAATAGGCGATGAATTTAAAGCTGAGTGGCCTATCAGGAAGTGGGCCTGTGGAAGGAGGTGGGCGGGGGGGCGTGACCTTGGTGACTATGTCCAGGCCCTGGTCCTTCCCTTTCAGTTCTTCCTTGTGCTTTCCTAACTGTCCTACAGTTAGCTGCTGGGCTGTACCCATGCCCTTCTCCATGCTGTCTTTACCTTGGGGCTGCAGCCCGTGGACAGAAACCTCCACAACTGTGGCTCAATAAACTTCTCCTCCTTTAATCTAGGAACATTGTGTGCTTGTCCCAGACACAGGAAATGAATGGTGCAGGTGAGACAGGGAAAAGAAGGAGCTGCTTCTAAGTAAACCTGTATTGCAGATACATAACTGGAATTGTACATTGCCTCTTTGTCAGAATCTGCCACGTTTCCTGTCCTGACCTAACCAAGTTCCATCAAGCATTGGTGCGTAGAACTTCGTGGTCTGTAAGAAAGCCTTCGAACCACATAGACTTGAATTTACATTTGGGCTTTCTCAGAGAACTAGCTTTGTATTTTGTCTGTCTGTTTGTTTGTTTGTTTTACTGCTCTGTGAGTGACTCTGCAAAGAAAGTAGTGGATAGTTGTTAATTTGGAGAGTTTCTGTCTAAATTAAAATGCAAATATATGTAAATCCCTCTATACAGTGAGGCCTCATTGGAAACATCCAGAAATCATAACCAATGTAATATGCCCCTTCCATCCCACTCATTGCCAGTGTTTTCTGTCAGTCACTATCATCATTCCTAGACGCTTAAAAATTATGTAATGCTGTCAACTAACCCCAAGATTTGAGGAGACCCAGGCATGGTAAAGCTGTGATTATTTCTACTTCTCTTATGTACTGATGCAATTTCACAGACCAGATTTCTGCCTTACTTCTCCATTTTTATTTCAGATCACCACTACCACTAGACTCGGACTTTTGCCCTGAACTGCACAGGGCTATTTACAAGGGCATCTACCATAAAATTGAGCTAGTCAACCAGTTCTTATGGGTTTGCTCTCTGTAACTTCAGAGTGACGAAGCTATGTCAGGCATATTTTCCACACTCAGCCTCCTCTGTTTTGTCACCTAAATCCCATGCTCCGTGTCCCCTCTGGACCTGCCCTGTTGGTGCTGGCATCCCCACATATCAAAAACAAGCTTTGAGAAACTTTTGAGTGTTGGCTCTCTCTTTTTACGTACTTTCCGCCATTGGTGTTCACTTTTGGATTGAATGTGTTTGCCTCCAGCCCCCTTGGTTCCCTTCCATAATACATTTCTCCTCTACTTAGGGAAGAGCCAGTGTCCTCACATGTTTATAGCAGGACCTCATGGTCATTTATTCCAGTCAAGGACTGACTGAGCTCCTACTGAGAAAACACTCAAACTCATCTCTTAGGTTTTGGTACAGAGCTGGAGACTCAGAGTGAAGCAGTGATTACACCTTCAGCGTGTCCTGCTCTGAAACCCCAGATCCTTTCCCCTCCGCTGCTCTGTTTCTTCGCATCTCTGCAGAGAGTTTCTCTGTAGTCTGGATGACAGTGTGATTAAGGCGTGCTCCAAAAATGTAAAAGATGAAAGTCTTCTCTCTTTAATTGTAATTTGGCATTGTATCTAGTGCCTCCCTGTACATCTTATTCTTCCAGAGAAATTTCAGAATTCAAAAATCTTAATGTGACTACATGATTTCTTTCTTTCTTTTCTTTTTTTTGCTTTCACTATACTCTATAATGAAGGCAAGCAATGATGACCACATTGTAATATTGGAAATCCCATTTTCTCAGTATTATGAAACAGCAATCTTTTTGTGCATAGGGTTGGGTCTCACGGAGCATGACCTTTCTTATAAGTGTATTCCAGAACTGCTTGGAAAATCCTGTGTATCAGCGTGTTTGGGGAAGTGGGTATAGTGTTTCCTTTTATGCCCCTTCCATAGCCAATCACTGCACTCTTACTATTTGCGTTGTCTGTAAGCCTTAGACTGCACATCCAAATTTTTGTGCTAATGTCTTCTCTGTTTTTGGAGCTGAGTCAAAGTAGTTCGGTGCTCAATAACATAGAATCTTCATAGATAGCAGAAGCGGTAGTTGAAAAACAGACAAATACCTAGTAGGATTAGGGAGTGAAGGAATGAGGCTGTCTCTCCCAAAAGGCAGAACATAACAGTTCCTTTTTACTATTGTTTTCCTTGACCTGCTCTTCTTATCTTTCAGACAACTGATTTGATGTTGTTTTTCCTAGATAACAGGAAAAATTCACAGGGGAGATCGCATTCACGTTTATTGAAAATAAAACTCATTTATTTCTTCAACAAGCCTTTTTTATCCTTCCTGGAAAAACATCCTGCAAGCATCAACAGAATTGCTAACTGGCGACTTGTATGCATCCTAGTCTAATGGAAAATTATTATGGCAGAATTTGATCTTGTCCAAATCTGTTACTTATCAGCAGCTGTGTATCCAAATAGTTCAGGCTTCAGTGCAAGAAACTTTACTACCTAGCAAAGGAGTATCGTTGGAGACATGATCACTACAAACTTTCAGAATTCTTCCTTCACTTTATCAGGTACTGGGGTAGTGCCAATATTACATAGGTTAAGATTGATACATTATTGGCGCTGGGGATATAGCTCAGTGGAATAAGCGCTTGCCTAGCAAGCGCAGGGTCCTGAGTTCGATCCCCGGTACCACAAAAAAAAAGAAAAAAGAAAAAAAGATTGATACATTATGAATGACTGTTCTACAAGGGTTCCCATGTGTTGCTCTTTCTTAGAATGAATAAGTGTAGAGTGAGAAATAGACATTATTCTGTATCTTTAGCACTCTGTTCTCCTCTAGTAATATATCAGTGTTAGGCTTCGTTTGTGATCAGCACTGATTCTGCACACAAATCAGGAGTTTATGATGCACTGTGTAATTTGATTGACTCTTACCAGTTGCTGCTCCTGGGGAGAATCAGGTGGCCTTTTCAAAGTGCAAATAACTTATCTTTATTCGTAGGCACCAGCGAGAATCATGGCTTTTGTTTTGTTTTGTTCTGTTTGAGATATGCTGGGATTGAGCCTAAGAAGCACTGAGGTTCTCAGACCTTTCATTTCTTTCTGTAATTTTGAGACAGGGTGTTACTAAATCTCCCAGGCTAGCCTCAAACCTGTGTCTCCCTCACACGCACAGCCCTGGCTTGCAGAGTAGCTGGGATTATAGGCGTGTACCATTGTGCCCATCTTCGGTGGGAGTCTCTCACTAAAAATTTCATTTTCATAAAGTGTTGAAAGCCCAGGGCTGTCAGGGCCCATCTAGAGCACTGGGTTTACTCTTCCTTTGCCTCTCACTTGCTCCTTGCCTCCCTCGCTTCCTTCTCTACTTTCCTTCCCTCATCTCCTTCCTTTCTTCTTCTTCTACTCAGAGAAAACCTTCTTTTTCCTCTCTGATGGGTATTAGGTATGAAGAGGTTACTGGAAACAGCCAAATGAATTCACTGGTTTAGAAAAGTGGTTTCTTCAAGCACTTAAAGTTATTTTCACTATTGAAATAAATAATATATGTAACAAAATTAAAATGTTTCCAGCATGGTATCAGTATTAAACAAAATTTACTTTAATTATTTTAAAGTTTTCCAAATATTGTGGATATTTGGTAAATTGTTGAAAAGAAAACACTGAATTACAGAATTCTGAACATGAACCTATAAAAATTGTTACATAGTTTTGATTTAAATTCTTGGTTTTTTTTTTGTTTGTTTTTTTGTTTTCTGTTTTTGGTTTTCTGTTTTTTGTTTGTTTGTTTTGAGACAGGGCCTTACTCTGCAGTTCAGGCTACTCTTGAACTCCCTTTGTAGCCCAGGCTGGCCTTGAACTTACAACAAATCCTTCTGCCTCTGCCTCCCCAGTATTGGGATTACAAGTATATACCACAACACCCAGCTAATTCTTGTGATGTTTTATCTGGGTGTCTTTTTATGAGTTAAAGTTCTGACATTGACTAGTATTTATCTTTAAATCCTTTAAATAGGTAGTAGACTTTCACAGAAACTCAGATCTAATTTTATATTAGTGATGGTTGCTAGGTAACTATTCGATGTAAATTAATCATTAAACATCGAGCAGCTCATTCTCTGATTGGAGTGGAAGCTGGAATGACTTAGAAGCTGACAGCTCAGCAAATAACTGATTGAGAACGAACATGCTGGGGTGTTTAATAAAAATTAACCATGATTCCTCTGCTTGATTTTCTTCCTCCTTGTCATAATCAACAAAGAAAGTTGAGAAATTGCTAGAGAAAGTTAAGAGCTAATAGCAAATGCTATGTACTGAGCAAGTACTGTATGCCTAGGGTACAGTGAAATATTTTTTATCCCTTTTGTTCCTAGAGGTTTGCAGTCCATTCTGACTGCATTCATTCTGGGGGAGATGGTACATGTATATACAGGTTTTCATTCTTTCTATTCCTCTGCCCAGTTTAGTTAGATGGTACGATTTGTATTTTATAACTAAGGAACATAACATTATATATTAAGTAGTGTATCCAGCTGCCTCTGCCTATTAAATATCTGAATCTAGTGCCCTGTGGTTTGGGCTTTGATCTTTTTGTTCTGCTAAAGAAAGCAGATATAAACACCTTCTTGCCAGAGAATTGACAAGATTAACCAGCTGATTTTGCAAAATATGTTAATGCCCGGAAGCCTGCTGTCTTATAGGGTGGAATTATGTGTGCTGAAGTTAGCTTGATTTCAACAGTTTTCATGGGAGAGGGATGGTAGTCATTGTTTGGAGCCTAGTTTGGAAAGGAACGAGGTGACAAAGAGCAGTTATGAGTGGAGAGATCACGGTCTCTTCTGTCCTACACAGCATCTTATTCCTGAAGTTTTGCTGCTCTTAATAATTGTTAAGCTAAACAGTTCCCTGATACAGTGACGTCGCACTTCCCTTGCTGTAGTGACAATACAAGCACAGTCAGAAGAGTCGGAACTCTGGGTGTTCACAGGGCAGTGGTCTTGGGGGGCTTCGGGGAGTCTCCTTTCTGCTCTCCTTTTTCTTCTCCCCAGAGTCGCTTACATGCCTTGGCTCCTGGCTGCGGCCTGGATCTTAAAAGCACTTCCCTTCAACAGCTGCTTCCGCCATCCCGTCTTTTCCCCTGACTGTCCCGCTGCCCTTTCAGGACACTCCCCGGGATCAGAGTGGGCCACCTGTGTAATTCAGGGTCATCCTCCCCCTGCAAATAAAATTAATCTCTCAGTGAAGTCCCTTCGCTTTGACAGATAAAGCATTCACTGGGCACAGGGGTTGGGTTTGGACATCTTTGTGTAGAGAGTGCGCATGAAACTTTGGGGTGACAAAGGTTACCTGAGTGTCAGTCATGAGTAGTTTCAATACATTCATGTTGTAGCTGGGAGGAAATGAATAGGCCAAGGTGGATCTAAGACTGACGGGTTAAGTCGAATCCTAGACACTCACCGTTCTCTTCTGCAATAGCATGTCTTTCTTTCTTATTACATAAATGAATAATACATAGTGAAAATACTGCACGATTAGCTATGAAAATGAAAGTGAAGTTTACTAGAGGTCTTATCACCAAAATAAATTCCTAACATGAAAGCATTTCATAGTATGTTTTGAAGTCCCTTTAGGCAGCTAGTATAAATTTATTTGATTCTTTCTAGCACTTTAGTTCATAATTTAATGTACAAATCATCCCACTATTCCTCTCTCAGTGACAGTTACTGTTTTCCTTCATATGTGATAAGGTGGACGTTATTTAAATCAGTGATATCTCTTTTGATACTAAGAGTTGTTTGCTTCGTCTTGTTTTGCAAACTGCGGGGCAGTGCCCACCCAAGACAAGATAACCTCCTTGAAAAAGAGAGTTAATGGCTCAAGCCATAGAGTAAAGCCACTTAAGCCTGAACCTGTGGCTTTTAATTCTCTATCAAAATACTACCAATAAATACTACCAATGTTACTGCATGAAGATGTGAGGTGTGCATATTTTGTGTCTACACATGATCTGATGTGGAATTTTCACTCAGTAAACATTGGAATATTTCACTTCTGTCATGGGCAGGAACTTAAAATATGTACACTAGGAGAAGGAGAGTAATTTCACACTACTTAAAAAAATGAGAGATGTTATGTGTATGGACCAATATTTGCAGTGGCAGGAAAGCTGGAAGATATGTTTGTTGGTTGGTTATTTAAAATTCTACATTAAGCATTTAGTGTCCACTTTTTCCAGTGTTTTTCTTTCACCAGCTTGCTGCTGATGTTTTATTAAAAAGTCAGCAGAGACTTAATTTGCATGCAGCTTTATTTTCTCAGAACTCATTCTTCAGTTCCTCTGCAGTGGTTGTCCCGGGTCCTTTTTTATTGCTAAGCTCTTCCTCTGAGTACAAGACACTTCTTCTCTAGGTGACATTTCTCACTGCTTCTGCTCTGTCTTCTTTCTTAAATCGACTTGGCACTCTGTTCCTCTTCTCTTTTCTGTGCTTTCTTGCATTACTTTCTATTTCTTAAACCACATGTAAAAAGTGTTGCAGTCAACATACTGGTTGATTTTTGTCTACATTCTAATTGACATTACTTTTCTTTGCCCTCCTGCCACAGTGTCCATGAGATTCTTTAAGTACTGAAGACGTCTCCTAATTCAACCTCACATTATAATTTTTGCTTTACTTTGTTGAATGTCTCACACTATGAGGACTCCAATGAGCCTAATACTTTATTTTTTATTTTTTTTTTATTTTAAAAGTAAAAGAACAAAAACACTAACAAACATAGACACAGTAGCACAACAATAGTACAAAAACTGAACTACAGATAAGGTGGCAGGGGATCAACACTGGTTGTTGTATTACATGTTGGTAGCTTCAAAGTGTATACTCAGGGCAATACAAATAGACATACAAGATTGATAAAACAACTAATCATCGATTGTTTCCCACATCAAAATGACATGATCAATAGTGTAACCATGTCAGCCTTCCTGCACATACATACATACCTACACAGCTATCCCTCTCTTCCTTTTCTCCTTCCCTTCATCCCGATTGCTCTCTATGCTTGAGCAGTCTCCCTTCATACCTCCCGATCTATATTCTCACCTCCAGGTTCCTATACTAATGATACTATACGCTGTTTGCACATGCACATCTGGTTTACCTCACTTATGAGTATGGTCTCTAATTGTGACCATTTGACTATAAAAGACCCTAGATTGTCTCTCTTTACAGCTGAATAATATTCTGTTGTGTAAAAATGCCACAGTTTTTTTATCCAGTCCTCTGTAGATGGACATTTGGGTTGTTTCCATGATTTAGCTATTACAAATTGTGCTGCTATAAACATGGGGGCACATGTATCACCGTGATACGCTGTTTTCAGACCTTCTGGGAAAATACCCAGAAAGGGGATAGCTGGGGCGAGTGGGACCTCTAGACCTAGTTTGCGGAGGATTGTCCAAACTGATCTCCACAGTGGTTTCACCAGTCTGCATTCCCACCAGCAGTGCAGCAGAGTTTCTATTTCTCCACAGCCTTGCCAGCATTTGTTATAGGACGATTTCTTGATGCTGGCCAATCTTACTGGGGTGAGATGAAATCTCAATGTTGTTTTTATTTGCATTTCTTGAATGACTAAAGATGTAGAACATTTTCTCATATATTTATTTGCCATTTGTATTTCTATATCTGAGAAGTGTGTATTCATCTCAGATGCCCATTTCTGGACTGGGTCTTTGAATTTGGACAGGTTCATGTTTTTTAATTCTTTGTATGTTCTAGATAGAAGGCCTTTGTCTGAGGGACAGCCAGTTAGGATTTTTTTCCCAATCTGTAGGTTTTCTTTTTGCTCTGCTGGTGATTTCTTTAGATGTGCAAAAACTTTTCAGTAAAATGAGGTCCCGGTTATTGATTCTTTGAAGTGTTTCCCTTGCAGTTTGATTTTTGTTCATGAACTCTCTGCCAACTCCTATGTCTTCAAGGTTTTTCCATATTTTCTCTTCCAATAGGTTTAGTGTTTCTGTATTAATATTGAGATCTGTGATCCATTTTGACCTGAGTTTGGTGCATGGTGATAGAGTTGGGTCTATTTTCAGTCTTTGGCAAGTGGCAAGCCAATTTCTCCAGCACCATTTATTGAAGAGGCTATCTTTCTTCCAGTGAGCTTGTTTGGCCCTTTTGTCAAATATTAGGTGGCTGAGTGTGTTTGTGGTTGTGGCTGTATCTTCCAGTCTGTTCCATTAATCTTCAGGTCTATTTTTGAGCCAGTACCAGGTTGATTTTATTACAGTAGCTTTGTAGTATAATTTCAGGTCAGGGATTGTGATTCCACCTGACTTGACCTTGTGGCCCAGGATTGCTTTTGCTATTCTGGGTCTCTTCTGGTTCCAGATGAACTTAAGGCATGTTTTCTCTAGATCTGTGAGGTATGTTAATGGTAGTTTAATGGGAATTGCATTGAATCTGTACAACAGTTTTGGTAGTATGGCCATTTTCACAATGTTGGTTCTTCCTAACCATGAGCAGGGAATGTTTTTCAATTTATTGAAATCCTCTTTGATCTCTTTTTTCAGATTACTGTAGTTTTCATTAAATAGATCTTTTACCTCTTTTTTTAGATTGATTCCTAAATATTTCAGTTTCTTGGATGCTATTGTAAAAGGTATGGTTTCCTTAATTTCTCTCTCTGTCTGTGTATAGGAATGCTGCCTATGGCCATACCACCCTGAATGCACCCGATCTTGTCTGATCTTGGAAGCTAAGCAGGGTCGGGCCTGGTTACTACTTGGATGGGAGGCCTAATCCTTTAAAAACATGTCCCTAAAGAATTGTAGAATTTTACTTATTGTGATGCTTTTCTCTATAGAAAAAAGTAGAACTCAGGTGGAAAATGCCAAAACCCATGAACAAAAAGATAAGTTGTATTTTGTTCCTTTTCTTCTTTACTCTGTATAGCTGAATGATCTCCACTTTTGTGAAAGTGAGAATCAATAATTGGAATTATAATGGCAAGTGTATCATTTTGCTTCTTGCTGTTCTCTTATGATGCTTTAACTTATTAATACTGTTTAGTTTCTTATATAAAGCAATCAATATAACCTTAAACTGTCATGTTCATCCTTTTTTTATTTTAAAGAGAAAAATAAAAAAACAGCAATAACAAAATACCAACATAGACAGAAATAAAACAAAGCAAAAACAATAAAAATGATGCAGGGTTTCAGAACCAAATGACAGGAACAGCCACCACTGGTAAATTCCTACCGTCTGTCTAGTGAAACTATGTTCGCCTTTCTAAAGCTGCAGAGGAAGGTGTTAGCTTTAGGCCTGTCATTTATTCTATTTTTTCTTTTTTGCATGTGATAGGTAAACCAACAGACAGCATTCCATAGTTCTAACAGGGCTGGCTACATATTGCAATATTAGACCCCTAAATCAGTATTACTGAATCACCAAGAAGATTCAAAGTGGTAGAATGAGGATTATGCTCAGTCAGAGATTAAGCTGTCACAGCGGAGTAATTTGATTTTAAGTCTGCCTCTGCCACCTCCGTTTGTATTCACATCCTTGACAGAGACAAAGTTCATCCAATTTGGGTCTCATTGCAGAGAAGTATTGATGTTTTCGTGTTACTTTGGTCAGTCAATAAGGTTAAAAGGATAAAGTTTATTTAGTTTTCAACATTGCCTTCTTGAAGTCAAATGTCTATTTAATTAAATTTTCCAATATTTGGCAAGGAAAGATGGTTGTGTCAGCTTTCTTCTGATGGATATGAAATAGCATCTCTTGAGATTTGGTAAAGATCGTCTATAGCAACGTGAGACAGATACACTGCGAGTCTACTAATAAGGGGTGTAGGATGTCCCAGCTCCTCATCAAGACAGTTAATAACTTCTGAAAGTTTCCAGAGGATAAATGTATGAACTATGTCCTCATCTTAAGTCTTTTATTCATTTTACTGCCAGCTTAGTCTATTCTGCACAATTGTGCTTCTTCAGATACAGAACAACACACATATTTTACAGTTCTCAAGATTATTTCTCAACCAAAGCAGGAAAAATGATTTCAAAACAGTTTGTCTTTTAAATTTTATGTTTATTCTTGGACTAATGACCCTAAAATAACCATGTCATTTTTCTATTCTATGTATTTAGATATTTAGATATATTCTAAATGTGCCAAGTATATGTATAGAGGAATAAAATAATATAAATGTAATTTTTAGAAAAATGTTGTACCTCTCAAATTATGAACTTTGTATTTACGTGATGACTATATTCTGAAAGTTTTTATAAAACTAATATAAATACCATATTGAATACTAAGCATGAATCAGTGAATGAGATATATAAAAATACGAGGGTGAAGCTGGGCGTGGTGGCGCACATCTATAATCTCAGCACTTGAGAGGCTGAGACAGGAGGGTCGTTGCAAGTTCGAGACCAGCCTGGGCTACAAAGTGAGCTCAAGGCCAGCCTGAACTGCATAGTGAGACCCTGTCTCAAAAGAGACAAAGAAAAAAGGAGGGTTGCAATATTTTCCCTTACAGTATTTTCTTTCTAGTGTAGAAAATAGTCATTACATGAGTAGTCATTAGAGACATTTATGATCCCTATTACAAAAGAAACCTGTAATCATACATATCTTTCTGATGATAAAGTTTTAAGAGCAGAATTCCCTGATCAGATATGTCATTTTTTAATTTGCCTTCCACCTACACAGTCAGGGAGTATTTTGTTCCAGGAAGTAGTATGTTTCCTAAGGTAGGGTTTTAACTGGCAGGAACTTTACCAGTTAGTTACCTGCAGTTGATGTTACATTCTTACGGCAATTTTCCTGCCATAAAGAAATGGTAGGTTAACTCTGAATTTAACTGTCTGCTTTATTTCTTGTTTTTAGTATTAGCATGGCTGAGTGCCTTGCTGGCTGAGTATGGGGCAGGATCCCCTACACAGTCCAGGATGCAGCCTGAGCATAGCAGTGCTTTGTGCTAAAATGTCTCTGTCCTGGAAAGTCTTAAAACAAATTTACATTCCCACTTAGCTGAGTCTGTGACAGTTGTGGTTTTGAAAATTCCCAAGATGTCCCCATGACGTTGCATTGTTCTGATGCAAAGAATTTGGCTCATTCTCGCAGGGACTGGTTATCACACCCTTCTCACCACATCTCGGCAGAACCTCTAAGCACTCTGCTTCTCTGGCCAAATCACCAGTTTTTTTATCTCTGCCCTCTGCTCTTCTTTGCTCTTGCTTCTCATTGTAATTTACTAAATGGAGCCAGGGATACACCCTGCCTCTGTCCAGTGCTCTGATGTACTGGTTTTCTCCACCAAACTACCCCGTCCTCTTATAGCTGCCCAATTGTTTGCGACTGTGTAGAGTGGTAGTCCGTAGTCCAGTCTATGGAACACTCATTTCTACCTGAAACCTCCAGCATCACTTTCAGTGTTCACATGCACATGAACTTTCTGTTCTTCTCAGCCCCTGCCAGAACTGCCACTTACCTCTCCTTAAAGCACTCTGGGCTTTCTCTAACACACTTCTCCAAACTTGCCTAGAATCCTCCCATAAGCCAGCTTCGAAGGCTGTACAGCACCTTCAGGTAGAGTCCCACAGCAGGGGCCCTACTTTATGACGTCGGTCTTCTCCGATTAGTCAGTTTTTTGTTGCTAGAACAAATGCATGAAATAATAAACAAGAAAAGAAGTGCTTTATGCTTATTCAGCTTCAGAGCACCCAGTCTGTTTGGTGACCACACTGGTTTTAGGCCTGGGAAGAAGCAACATGAAGCGAGAGCAGATCCTGCCAGAGAAAAACCACTCTCTGCAGGGCTGAGGAGCAGATGGGTGGGCACCGGGGCCTAGGAACCGCTTGGAGGCCCCGCTTCTCATGACCTCGCACCTCCAAACTCCCCCAGCCTCCTGTTCCTCCACCTGCTTAAGCAGGAATCCTTGGAATCATGGGTATTAGGTGACATTAAAGATCCGAACTGCAGCCACCACAAGAGCATTTGTGGCGTGTGAAATGCAGAGAAGGTCAGTGGGTGACAGCACATCTTCATCCCTCAGGTGGAACCAGGACATGGTCTGCTGAGTCTGAGAATATAACTCACGTTTAGTTCTTTACTGCACGTTTTTTACTGGGAGTTGTAATTTTGAGGCACGAATACCAAAACTTGATGATATGATATTGCACATTATTGACAGTTGTGAATTTTATTGATTTATTCAAAAACATTTATTGAGCTCTAGGGTTTTGCCCAGGGCATTTGGTAAGGAACTGAGGCCCGAAATGACCTTGCAGACCATGGAGAGGTGACATCCACTTCACCTCTTGGGACATCTTTCATGTACAGTAACACAGTACTTGATTTTATATCTTATTAATTCTATAATTTTTTCAAATTTTTAATTGTTTATGAATTTGTTTTGGAAATATGTGTGACAGACATGACAGAATCGTTTTGATTCCTTCAGTCATAGTGTGTTGCATCTGTTGATTCCAGCCCCTGCATATGAGCTGGGATAATTTTGTATTACACAGACTTCTAGAAAATTCACCTCAAAATTATATTTTATGTAAACGGAAAGCTACTTTTTTGTGATGGGTGGCATTATTCAATCCAGTTAAAATTACTTTCTTTTTCACTCTAGAGCTTTGCCTTAAATTAGTTTATCTTGAGGCTTTAGCATCTCAGTTAAACCATTAGTGAGCATCTCCCTCTAGGGACTTCCATTTGTGCTTTCCCATTCCAAAGGCAGTCCTACCAGAAACGGTAAACAACCCTGGGTAACAGTTCGCATCCGAAGAATTCAAAGCACTTTGAAACCTGCATTTGATAATGTTCATAGCATCGCTAGGATGCAGCTACACAGCTAGAAAGGATTCCTTCAGATTTCAGGAGAATAATGTATCGGAGAAAGGCAGTATTCTCCATGGAGTAACACATAGTTTTAAAAGATTGAAAGCTTGAGGGAAGTGGAAAATTGAATATCAAATAAGTTCAACATGTGTGCAAGTTAAATAAAAATATTTCTCACCCATTTTTACATTTAATTTTTCTTAATGCTTTTTCCGTGATTATTTGCTTATTACCATTTTGCACCAGGCACTGAATACAGTAGAAAACAAGACAGAAACTGAGGTGAGAAAGGACATGGGTCTCAGATTAGGCGCTCCATTTGTTGCAGGGTTCAAAGCAGATTTTTAAAAATTACTCTTACTGAAATGGAAAATGGAAAATTGATGGGGTAAACAGACCTAGATGTGTTATTTCTAACACTGTACATCAGTCTTTTTCATCGTATCTCTTTAATCACATGCGCAGTGATTCCATGCAGAAATGACTTCATGTGGACAGCATTTTGCATATATTGCAGTTTGGAAAAAGTACAGTGCTTCATTTGGTCAGATATGACTTGAAAATCGGTTAACTTGGAAGAAAATACTGTGGATTAACTGTGTTTAACACTAGTTATGGTTGAATAGAAAACTTCAGATCTTTAGCAAGGATAAATAGCAAGGAAATAGCAAGGATATCCAAGTATCCACATACCTGTATTGATATTCACATATATCTTCTGATATATATATAATTTACATACACATGTACCCTGGCTGTACATGATACTGAGAACAATATGCATATATGTTTGTATATGGAGGGAAGATGAATGTGTGTGTGTGCATGTGTGTGTGTGGCCTGTGTGCAGTGTGATGAGTGTTAGATAAGGTTGGAGTTCGGAAGAGACAGCTATTCCTCGAAGGAAGAGTGATCAAAATGGGAGAAAGAGGTTGCACTGAGTCCTTCCATGAAAATATGCATAAGGAAAGTTTCCAAATATGTTTATTTTCTGAACGCTATGCAGAATGATGAGGATATATAAAGGCTAATCAAAAATGCGATATATATCATTATTATTGTAAAAACTATACTGCATTCTCCCCTTCACAATATTCCCCTTGCTCCAAACACAATTATCTCCTCATTCTTACCACTTTCTGGTGCAGTTCTGGAAAAGAGTTTAGTGAGTTTCTCTGTGTGGTATGATTAAAAATACATCCGTTAATGCTGCCACCGAGTGCCGTCCCCCCCAGAGGGCCTCCACAGACACTGTGACGTGTCCTCTTCTGCTGGTTGCACACAGCCATCTGGTACCACACAACTTCTGTCTCTTCCTCAAAGTCAGGGTGACCAAGAAAGGTAAATATTTTGAGTGAATTCAGGGCATGAAAGCAGCCGTGACAGCACAGCTTAAAACACGAAAGAGAACTGCTTCAGACAACGCCAAAAATAGTAGGTCAAGTGTGTTTGAAATAAGAAGAATTGCTTTAAGAGGAATTAATGGCAGTGTGCCTTTTACTGTACATAATTTTTACAAATGTAATCATTCATTATAATTTTTGATCATAATTTATAGATATATGATATTGTCTATTCAAAATGTTCATCGTCTTCTGGAAATTACAAATAATTGCATTATATATGCTAAAGCTACACATATTGCTGTAAGTACTACAAAATAGGGATATGAAACAAGAAATTTAATATAAGTAGGCAACCCAAGTAGGTTTTACACTATAGAATAATACTGAATAAATTCATGAGTTGCAACTAAAAACAGAGTGGCTTCCATTACACATCAGTTTAAAAGAAGACAAACACATCACCACAGAGTTTTAGATAATACTGGGGCAGCCATATTCAAGGCATCTTGGATTCAAGAAAAAGTCCATGGGTAAATTAGTGAGCAGCAGAAATCCAAGTAATTTCAGATTGGCGAAAGTGTCAATGGTGGTGACAGAAGGAAATGATTTAAAACATTTTTAGTTTGGCCAGAATAGAAGCTCCAGTAAAGGTAGGGCCTTCAAAGATGGAAGAGAAGTGAAATTGGTCACTGAAAAGACTTGCAAGAAAAAGCCAGGTACTTCAGAAGAAGAAAACAGAAAAGATGACCTGAAGACATCACAAGAATCAATAGGATTCCAGCCTTTACAACCACAGAGTTGCAAAGGAGAAAGGCTGCTTTCAGAAGTGAGAACCACACCACCATGTTCCAGAATAGTGGCAGTAAGGAAGTTGTTCCTTGGGATTTGGTTCTTAGCCACTAGACCCCTAGAATCAAGAGAGAAGGAAGACCGGCTACTTACTGTTCCAGCTGGTGGATGACCTTGTCATCATCCATGTGGTGCTGGGTTTAATAACATGCAGCATGCAATAGATGTGGTGTTAGGAAGGCTTCCACTTAGAATTCAGAAGATGCCCTGGGAGGCCAGAGAGTATCCCTAAGAGGGTAGTATGTGAGGCTATAAATGTGAAGCCAAAGGTGCAGTGGAAACCCCAGAAGTTTGGAGAAGCCAGGAATGTGGTTCATCTGAGGAAAATTGCAAAGAGGGAGCAATGCTGGCCAAAGAGAGAAGGCATAGGAGCTGAAACCACCAGAAATACTCTAGGAGCAGAGCCACCTAAGCCCTTTGGAGTTCACAACTTGGCACAGATTGCCAGGGCTGGTGGAAGTGGAACTGTGAGATTTATTGTTTGCCCTGATGGATTTTGGTCTTGCTTTGTTCCCACTCTACCCGCATTTGTAACTTTTGGAATGGAAAGGTCTATCTTACGTGATTGAATGTTGGAAAGGTTTAACTTTCTTTTCATTTGTGCAAGGGCTTGCAGCTGAGTGTTTGCCTTAAATCTCAGAGGAGAACTTAAACTTGGACTTTTTAGCGATGCTATAACCATTAGGACTTTGGTAACTATTGAAAAGGGACTAAATTTTGCATAAAAGCTTATGTGTAAGTCTTTAGGGTACCAGTGGCAGAATGTTATGGTTTGTGTCTAAATGTGCCTCAAAGCCTCACATGGTCATAGGTGGGGCTTTTTCAGAGGTGGTTGGATCTAGTGTGTGACACTGGGATTGATTCATGATGCAAGGACAGGCTTAAGAGCACTAGGATTTTTTTTTTTTAATTTTAAAAGTAAAAGAACAAAACCACCAACAAACACACAGCAGCACAAGAACAGTACAAAAACTGAACTACAGATAAGGTGGCAGGGGATCAACAATGGTTGTTGTGTTACACATTGATAACTTCAAAGTGTATACTCAGGACAATACAAATAGGCATACAAGATTGATCAAACAATTAATCATCGATTGTTCCTTACATCAAAACAACATGAGACAATAGTGCAACCATGTCAGCCATCCTGCCCATATATACATACCTACACAGCTATACCCCTCTTCCTTTTCTCCTTCCCTTCATCCCGGTTGCTTTCTACTTTTGAGCAGTCTCCCTTCATACCTCCCAATTTATATTCCCACCTCCAGGTTCCCACATTAATGATACAATATGCTGTTTGCACATGTACATCTGATTTATCTCTCTTATGAGTATGGCCTCTAACTGTGACCTTTTGCCTATAAAAGCCTCCAGCTTGTCCTTCTTTATAGCTGAATAATATTCCATTGTGTAAAAATGCCACAGTTTTTTAATCCAGTCCTCTGTGGATGGACATTTGAGTTGCTTCCACAATTTGGCTATTACAAATTGTGCTGCTATAAACATGGGTGCACATGTATCACAGTGATATGATGTTTTCAGATCTTCTGGGAAAATACCCAGAAGGGGACTAGCTGGGTTGGCTGGGACCTCTAGACCTAGTTTGCTGAGGAATCTCCAAACCAATCTCCACAGTGGTTTCACCATTCTGCATTCCCACCAGCAGTGCAGCAGAGTTCCTATTTCTCCACAGCCTTGCCAGCATTTGTTATTGGATGATTTCTTACTGTTGGCCAATCTTACTAGGGTGAGATGAAATCTCAATGTTGTTTTCATTTGCATTTAAGAGCACTAGGATTAAGGGTGTGAGTGCTACCTGCCCTGAGTAAGATAAAAGGGTAAAAAAGATACTGTTATGGCTCCTTGCTTGATTTGCAGCCTTCTACCCACTATGAACTGGTTCGCCTATGCCAAGTCAACCTGCCTTGGAACCAATGAAATGTGGATTGAAACCTCTATAAACTGTGAGCTAAATATACCTTTCCCCGTTAGCTTTGGGTGCTGGATATTTTAACTTAGCAGTGAGAAAAGTAACTAAGACAGTGTTCAACAGTGATGAGCGCCTGAGACTCAGGAAATAACTTGATGTAGAAATGAATAGTGTGAGCTAATATTAAGTGTTTGAAGCATTTGCCTGCATGCCTAATTTGATTCTCGAAATGTGCTAAAAAATGCTTGATAAGATGAAGATAATACAACTAGTAAGAAGGACAGATTTGGTTTCTCTTAGAGTCATTATGAGAATCACAGCAGGAAGCTGCCAATCAGGAACTAAATACTTGAATATTATTTGTATTGTGATCCAAGTGAAATATTTAGAATGATAGGAAAGTCTGAAAATGACTAAACAAGGGAAGGTTTGCAACAAAAATTTTGAAATTTTAGATGACTGGTGTACAAAGACATATTGAAGCTGTAAACAGAGAAAGTGTGTCAAAAATGAAAAAAGCTCATGCAGAATCTAGCAAAGAAACTAATGACACAAAAATCAAGAAAGAGGAATTTAAAGAAAACACTTGCCATCTAGAATGATGTAATTTTGTAGCATATCTGAAACTAATCTTCTGTGGGAATATCAGCCACATGATCAAGAAAGTTTATGAGACACGAAATCATATGCCATCACTACTCTGCTTCTGCTTACCTTCCAGAAGCACTTTAACTGTACAGGAAAATAGTTAAAGAAAGGTGATAAGTGCATAGTACTTTAGAAATCATACTTGTTATCTTTCAAAAACAGATTTGGGCACATTTTTAAAGAATTGTATCTTGGGATATGATGAAGATCTTAGAAGAGGGAGCATCTTGAATTGTTAGGCTCTGAGGAATGTTTAAAGATGCCACTGCAGTAAGCACAGTTGAGGTCTGGCCCAGAGTGTTAGGGATAAACAATGAAGACAAGTTTTGAAACAGAGGATGGTGGAACTGGGAGATTAGAGTGAAGGATAAATCCACGGGTTTACTGACTGTGTTAAAATTGCTCTGGAGCCTGGTTGGTGATAATGGTGACCATGATTTACCTGAGGAAGGTCAGCGTGAATAATGGGTTATAGGAAGTCTAGGCCCTTCTGTCTAAATTCCTTTCTGCTAAATATACTCCCGTTTTCTTTTCTCTGAGTTTCACAGTCTTTTCCTAGTGTCAGACCTCCAGACTAGTCCACCCTGAAGATCTTGGTCTCAAAATGCACTGCTCAGACTGAAGACAGCGCCTCACCTGTCTTTTCAGCCACTCTACCTTTTCACACTTCCAGCAAAGCCATCAGAAGGCCTGTCCCCTTTGTATTTCAGTCCATTGTGCTCAATCCTCATGTGTCTTAAAATTCCACCTTGAACTGTACAATTTTGCGGGATGAATACAGCAGCATTTCATGGTTAATTTGTGACTTTACAGTTTGTACTTACAATTTGTCAGTGTGAGTGAGCCCTTTATTCCTGGTTGGCATTTAAGGAATATTTCAGATATTTATTCTGACTTCCATTTTATTGGAATCTCTAACTTTCTGTGAATGATAGCTTTTACTTTGATTTTCATACCTTTATTTCTCCAACTGTACAATTGCTATCAATTAATATCAAATGATTGAAATCAAAGTGACTAAGTTTGTGGAAATCCACTAGAATTTACTAGCCAACATTAAGTGAGCAAGTAATCTCTTTGGACACTGTTACTGCACCTCGCTCATTGAGTGTCCTTTTCAGTGAATTGTGAGTACTGCTTTTATCTCTGTATTCTGTCTTGATATAGCAAGATCAACTTTGTCAAAACTTGTAGAGTCCATTTAAATCCTTACTCCTCCATTTTTCTGATATTTTGGCTGGAAAAAGTGATATTCACTTGAAATACTTTGAGACTGATTTCATTGCCATTTTTAGATACCCTCAGATATCTGTCTTTTCATTCTAAAAATTTCCTCGTATAATTATGTATTTTTTAACATATCAGTATCAATGGCATTATTTTTGACACATGCTTACTTCCTTTTCACTAGCAACATTTTGTTTCCATCATGAGTCTGTGTTTTATGAATTTATTTGCGAAGTAGTTTTCATCTGAGTTTGGATCATTGAGTGATTCCCTCAGATGCTTTGTGAGATAGTCTACTCCTCAATAATGCAGGACTAATCACAGCATCTACCTTATAAAACTGTTGTAGGAATTAGTAAATTTAACCACTTGGAACTGTATGCAGATAAATCTTAAACAAATCTTGGATATACTTTTTTCATTACGTTAGTCTCAACTAAAAATCATGAACCATTTACTAACCTAGTGTAAAGGTGCTTCTGAGGAGTATAAATGGTTGAGTTTTAAAAAAAATTCTTTTCACTTGCTAAGCTTGAGTAGTTATGCTGGGAAATCAGATAATGTTTAATTAGTCCTACGTGAACACATGCAGGAGGCATCTCTCCAATGAGACATGTTCTAATACATGCTTTTGTTTATCAGCCCAAGATCTGAAAATAAATACCTGAATTGGCAGTTAAAAGAGCAAATATCAGATTATAGAATGTGATTTGAGGAAAAATGAATTAACTTATTAAAAAATAAACATCAGGACTGTTATTTCAATTGCTGGGGCCAAGAAACTAGGGTAGCCTGGAAAAGAGGAGCCTGAGGGGCAACAACAAGAGAAAATGGGTGTGAGAAAATCAAACCTGGTCATCGCAGTGTCCAGCTGCCTCCTGCACCACACTCCAGGGCCTCCTTAATGGTATGTCTGCTCCATTGTTTGCTTTGATGTTATTTTAGCCAGTTTTTCTCACTACAGTTTTTAAAAGTTTATTTAGAGGTGTATCTGAGGGCATGGGCAGTTGTCATGGCAGACTTGCATGATTCTTAAAAACCACTGTGAAGGAAACCTGTTCTTTGGATATTACACTCTGCTCCTTAGAGGGCCTGGAGTGTAGCAGATTCAAAATCTAATGAACAGTCATTCCCAGGAAATGCTATTACTTGCTGAAGGGTTTTAATGGGAGCATAAAACTTATAATGGCTATAGAAGGTCACGTTTGCCCAAGCTTTGTTATTTGACGTCACTGCAGATCCAAGGTTGAAGGTAAAAATGTATGTTTCCCCACTAGCAGTTAGGAAACATTTCCATAGGCAGAATCCCTATGAATCCTATTACTCCTAAGGAAACGATTGGTTGAAAAAAATAGTAATTTGTTGATTCTCTTTTAATTGCCTTAGTTAATATTATTTTTAACTGATTTCAAAAGTGTTTATTTGACCTTGGTTTTCATGAGGCTGTGTGTGTTTAACTTTGCTTAAGCCTGTGATCATTTTTGTTGGTGAAATCAAATCTTAAAAATATTTTCCAGTGCTTACAAGTATGCTGAGATTTTTAAAGCCAGTGAAGAACTGATGGCAATAAATGGAGACCCCAGACTTTCCTCTGCTTCTCAGCCTCATTTTATCATGGGTGCCTCATCACACGGGGCGGGCTTTGGGGAGAATTAACTCACTAAATTCAGTGTGGACACCCTCTCCTCAGCTTGTTTGTTCCACTCTCTCATGGGTGTAATGTATAATTTAACTACATTTTCTTCAGACTGCTACATTCATTTCATCCAAATTTCAGATTTCCCTTCCCAAACTCAAGTTTCGTGAGTCATTTATTGGCTTGTTTCCACACCTAACATTTCCTTTTTTGTTTAGCATTGCTGTCATTTCCATGTTTATTCAGAAAAAAAATATCATATGAATTTACACTGTTACTGAGATAAATTGGCCACCAGTGCCAAAAATAAGTGTCCTTTGGGATGTGGAGGGATTTGGGGCTATTATAAATTATTTTCAGTAAAGTCCCATGTTAAATCATAAAGCTCAACTTTCAACTGCCTTTACCAATTGGTTTCCACTGTTTTCTGTATTACTAAGAAAGCTTTGATTATTCTTATGTCTTGGTTACTTTTCTCTCACTGCTGAGACAAAATACCTGACACCCAAAATGAAGGAAGGAAAGGTTTGTTTAGCTCAAAGTCTGTGGAGGTTTCAGTCCATACTCAGCTGGCTACAAGGAAGAGTGGCCCATGGCAGAGGGCAATAGCTCATGGCAGCAGAAAACAGCAAAGGCAACAAGAGCAAGAGGGAGGAGTGGTAGCCAGGAGAGCAGGACTCTCTCCCTTACATATGCAAACTCTCCGTCCCATGGTGGGTGCAGCACTCACACCCAACCGATCACAACTCTAACAGCGGTCTAAACCCCATGACAGCATGAGGATTTGGGGGCCATGCACACACAAACCATACCATTTTACTTAATACATTCAAAAAAAGTTTAAACCATATTTAATATTTTTATTCAATTACTCATACAATCTCAAGGTCTTCATTTTAATTGAAGATTTTCAAGTGGAGAATACAGAATTCCTTAGGTGCATGATATTTTAAAAATAGTAATAGGAAAAAATAAAAGAATTATGTGATGTCCTTTGACTGTTTAAATTAAAATTTTAAAAATTGAAAAAGTATTCCATGCCTGCGAATTCTTAAACTGTGAACTCTGCTTTATACATGGAATGCTTCCTAACTAATACATAATATTACACTTTACTGAGCATTTACAGCACAATGCATTTCTTCTGAAATTTTTCCATTGTATCCTATTTAGCCCAATTTATATATAATTTGGTATTGTAGTACTACCCTAATAGTCATTTTGCAAATGATAACTTTATCTAGTAGTTACCAAGCACTTTCTCTGTGCCAACCTCTGTTTGAACCTCACAATAAGACCAAGACACAGAGAATTCTATGAACACTTTTTTTTGACTAGAAGAAACCTAAAGCAAGGAAAGATTGTATGTGATTTACTCAGTGTTACCTGGCTAATCAGGGCTAGAACCGGTATTTATCCACTGGAAAATCTGACACAAAAGTGCTGTCTTTCAACTATTGCATGTCCTGTTCAATTAAGAAAGTTCCATGGTATTTGTTGCATGAATTATTTTTAGTGTATTAATCTGAATATTGCCAGGTGTGGTTCATATAAACTTTTTAAATGAATGCAGTTAAATTTCTGGTTGGTGTATTCAAGAGAGCTCATATTTTGGCCCAAAGAATTGCACAGGATATTAGTATCAAGTTGTACTAGAAAAATGCATCTGGAGTGCTTTGTGACTCCAACTGACTTTTATTATGGTAGAATAGGTCATCTAGATGACAGTTATTTAAGGAAGCACATGGTTTCCTTATAGGCGAGTGGTTTTGCTATGACTGAAGCTTTGAAATAGTTAACCAAAATAACTAAAACTAGAATTTAAGTTTTGGATGTTTACAATGAGGTGAGTTTTTCATGTAATCCAAATATATAAAAATGATATTAAATGCAGTTTTAGCTGGTTAGAGAGATAGCGTGCCTGTGGTCTTGGATTTAGTTCCTAGCACCCTGTCCCTCCCAGTTCTGAAGTCAGTGGTAAATCCATACGAGGCTTTGCCATCATAGCCTTTGTAAAATTCTATCTATATTTGTACAATAAAGATGAGTTGTGATTTTAAATTTTTAGAGACAGTAGATGACATTTACAGAGAGAAAAGTCAATGGGTAAGTCTTGGGCAATGACCACTGGTATTGAATTTTAAACAATTCTTACCCTGAGAGGAACCGTGCTGGCCTCCTTCAGCTGCACAGCACCATGTCTTTTGGAAGCCATCAGTGTTAAGGATTCATGTACCCGCCTACCATAGCCATGGTCTTTGACCAGGAGGGTGATTGTTATGCCCATGTTGCACGGCAATAGCACTGCAGAAATTTATTGAACTTCTGAATTTTTAAGTAAAATACTGAATGAATTATTCTGAGCAAAAACGTTACAGATTATGCTTAACTTATGGACCAGTGGTGCTAAGCATGGATCCAGGCCTGCACTGAAGGGTGAATATATTTGAAACATATCTAAATGCCCAAGTCTGGGTCGTTCTCCTGAGTAAATTTCCTTCACTAATATAGTGTTTCCCTCTCCATGGAATGATCTGCCAGTTTTACTACAGTCTGTTCTGCTTGTCAAACAAACTTCATACATTTCAACTAAAAGTACCAATTTGGGTTTTTTGTTGATTGTTTTTGCTTTTGCTTGGGCTTTGGTGGAACTTCGTATGAGTTGATTTTCATACGCTACCTATCATAAACTTCTGATCACAAAATCTTTAACATTTCATCTAGTAGACATTACATTTCTCAGTTGTAAATAAATTTTATGCATTGATTAAACTTTGAGCGCACATGCTATATTATGAATTCTCTCTCTCTCTCTCTCTCTCTCTCTCTCTCTCTCTCTCTCTATATATATATATATACATCTGTCTGTGAAAGTTACCAACAGGTACACAGGGTGTTTAAGGGAATCCCAGTCTCAAAATCTTTATAACGTAACTTGAAACATAATTTTGGAACAAAATTTTCTGTGTCAGGGATTTAATTTTTCATAAAACACTTATTGTAGCATAACTCTCGACCTTCACAAGCATTATAACCAAATATTAATCTGTTATTTTAGTAGGAGAATGTATTTCACTGTAGTAGTTATAAATGACACTCACTTTATAATGCACATAAAGAACATGAATGCTAGCTGGTACTATTTTCTCTCTACCAAAGTAAAGATCCAGTTGAGAAGGGGATCCGACAAAACGGTACTCCTTCCTCAGAACTTATGCTTCAGAGTTCTGCTGTAATAGCCTAATTATAAACCAGTTAGCTACCACTGGTTCAGTAAAGGCAGTTATCATGCGTTTTGAACACTACAAGGGGCAACATGTCCCTGAGCATTTAGGAATCATCGTGATGAAAGTTATACTTTTGTATTTCATTCTACATTCCGTTATACCTACCAACAAAAGCATAGCATTTGTGTTAGAAACAGGTTCTGGGATCTCACAAATACAGATTTGAGACCTAAGCAGATCAGTTGTTACTTATGCGTCCTGAAATTATCCGTCTCACAGAACTTTGAGTCTCTTCTCCACAGCATAAACATACTTAAAGGATGAATAAGTAAGAATTTGCATGTAAAATGTTGAACGCACTGACAAGTACATAGTAATTATTCAAAGGGGTGCGATTTAAACATTAAAGTGTTTAATTTGCTTTCCTGTATTCCAGTCCCATAGGCTTTTTGCTTGTGGTCTATACAGTTACATAGCTGATCCCACTGTGAGAACTTTTATGGTGGAATTCAATACATGGCGCCTTCCTCGTGATGCCCTATGCAACCCTGTAATTTTGGTTTCTTTTTCTCTCAATGGAGCGCTCTCAGTCTACTGCTTACATTTCAGCATTGAAATGTATTATTTTCTTGTTTTGTTTTCTCTTGAGACAGGGTCTCGCTGTGCAGTTCAGGTTGGCCTTGAGCTCACTTTGTAGCCCAGGTTGGTCTCGAACTCGCAACGATTCTCCTGCTTCAGCCTCCCAAGTGCTGGGATGACAGGCGTGCGCCACCATGCATGGCTATACTGAAATGTATGGTTTTAAATTTAAACGTTTTTGACTTTGACCTAAATTCTCAGCACGTGTGCTGGTGAGCTTTCCCATCGCTGGGACAAAATACCCGAGCACTGCACCCTTAAGGAGAAGTTCATTTCTGGCTCACAGTTTCAGTGTTTTCAGTGGTCACTGGTGCTCCGCAGCAGGAGCCCATGGTGCAGGAGCGCGGCAGAGCTACGCTGGCTGCCTCCAGGCAACTGCAGACTGAGAGGAGGGGAAGAGCCCAGAGCACAGACACAGACCCTGTAAAGCTCCCGTGGATGCCCCAGGACACCCGACACGTGTAGAAATGTGCTTTCCTGTTGCCTGAGGCTGTTCTTAGGCACATCCTCCTTAACACTGTGGATTAGCCATCAGAGTAGGCTTTTCAGATTGTCCATCAGGTAAATCCGGATATCTGATCTACGGAACACCCTGCTACGTGGAAACTGATGACTGATATCACAGATGCTGAAGCATACATTGTGCATTCAAAGGTAATTATATAGACATGTAATGATGACTTGTAATGATCATTAACATATGTAGGTATAAAAGCATATTACTGCTCTAGCACTAGCTTGAGTATGCAGCCTATTGGACTTTAGTAAACATACTGCATTTCTGGATTAATTATACCAGTAGTAAATGATCTCTTGCGCTCCTTCCTCCAGTGAAAAAGCATTGCAGACCCAATTGTGCTTCTGCAACGAATGTACCCATTTTTTCAATGTTGTCCCACCATCTAGAAATTAGTTCTTATGAACTCATCATTAAGTTCATTAAGTCAGTTAATCAGCAAGCATTTCTTGTACTTCCAGTGTTATAAAATCATGCATTCTATTGCCTTTATCTATAAATATTTCAACTTCCTTGCTAATTTAGCCAGTTAGATTAATTGACTTTGATCGAAATTTAGGTTTCAGTTATGTCCTCTCAAAATCTTAAAAGTGGCAAAGGGCGCTGATGATATAAATCAGCTAGTGAAACCATACAGCCTGAAGTTGGAAACACTCCCTGTCACTGTTACACAGGCACTCCTTGTTTACCAACCTACCTGTGTAACAGCTGTCTGGACTTACAGCCTGTGTTGTTTTGGTACTGTTCTGTACATCTTGTTTCTTTTATTTTATTTTACTTTATTTTGTCTTTCTGAGACAGAATCTCACTATGCAGTTCAGGCTGACCTCAAACTCACTTTGTAGCCCAGACTGGTCTTGAACTCACAAGGATCCTCCTGCTGCAGCCTCCCAAGAGCTGGGATTATAGGTGTGAACCACCATGCCCAGCTGTGCATCTTGCTTATAGAACCTCAATATGTTTTTTATACAGTACAACTTGTTTCTACAGTACACTAAATTTTGCTGACTATACCCTATAATACAGTACAGTAGTTTTATGTTCTGTTACACATTCCGGGCTGTAAGAGTTATAGGAACCAAAGGGAAGTCATCCAGTTGGAGTTTCCTTTGACTTTTTCTCTGTTCTGAATATTATGATGTACATACTAGATACAGTTTCTCCTTTAGCGACCAATTCATTTAATGACTTGTTTGTGGGAACAGAACTCACTGGTTACACAAACAACAGAGAACATCTGTGTTTCTCACTTCAGCATCCAGGGTCCTTTTATGCTAAAATGAACTGATGGTGACTTCTCAAAGTAGTGTTCTGTGCTGTTTGTAAAAGACAAGAAGTAAAAATCCATAAAATGAGCAATGGTTTTTACGTAGAAAATATTTTATTAAATGGTGTTTTAGTACAATAAAGTTCTATCTCAACATGTTTTCTCTTATCAAAATAGAAAAAGGTATCCAAGGGCTAAATTCAAGTAAGCATCATCATACGAAATGAACTAGTAGGAAGGAATTACTTATGGCTTCTGCCAAAGCTTTGGTCGTCGGCTGTGTTTCAGCTGTGAACCTGTGAGAGACAGTTCCAGTGATTTGTCTTCGCTCTTTCTGTATTCCCGGGACTGACACGAGACTGGACAGGATCAGCTCCAAGAAGTTCTGTTTCTTTGTTCCATGCCTAAAGCAGGACTTCTGTGGAATGTGCACATTTTAGGTCTCTAGCTACAGTTCTCTTCAGAACTTTTCGTACTCAGCTGCATATAACTGGAAAGGATGTTACAAAAATAAGCTAGTAATATTGTAGAAGAAAAGTTTTTATTAGAAACGAGTGAAGAAAATCTGCTCTTTAGGGGCTGGGGATGTAGCTCAGTGGAATAAGCGCTTGCCTAGCAAGCGCAGGGTCCTGAGTTCGATCCCCAGTACCGCAAAAAAAAAAAAAAAAAAAAAAAAAAAAGAAAATCTGCTGTTTAAAAAAAGCACAAGACAAACAGTGCCTCCAAATTTAAGTCACTGCTAAACACAGGTAAAACTCAGAAAGTACAGAGTTAAAGACTAAGGTCTCAGCACTATTTTGTTCATGTGCACATGCACGCGCGCGCGCGCACACACACACACACACATACTCTGCACACGCACACGTGTTGTTGGTCAACTCTGATTTCTGCTAGATGGAGAAGAGCTGTTTCTTCGAACTGAGGCCTATATGACATACCCGCTTCTCACTTCAGATGTCTTTTATTTGTCCCTTGCATTTTGCCCTAAAACCTTCCCTAAAGCCAGGATCCTGCTTGGCTAGTGCGCCAGCAGTCTTCCGGTATGCAGGGAGTTGATGTTGGTAAAGACTGACCTCAGCCACTGGGGAGGGGCCGGTGCGTCATCACTGCAGCGCCTGCGTTTTGGTTGCACAAGCTGGGGTGCGGTCTATGCATTTCTGAGAGATTTGAGTAGAATTGTTGCTCCTAGCCAACAGTAACTTTAATGATAGCTGATAGTTTGATTTTTCTTCTGTATCTCTCTACCTGTCTCCCTCACACTTATTTCTTGGGCTAACTCTCTGCACCCCATTTTAATGGCCTTCGTCACAGTCCTTCCCTCAGGCTTTATTTTCACAGGTCTACACCGGACACTGTATCACATAGGGATATTTGGATTTATCGTGTTTGAGGAACTAATAACATAAGCATTATCAATCTTACAGTATTTGCTATTATTTATATAAAGTTGTTATGGAAATAGTACATAGCATTTATTTATAATGCTATGTACTATTTATAAATATGTATGCTACGTACTTATTTATAATGCTATGTACTTATTTATAAATGGCATTTTTAAATAAGACTTGAGACATTAATCATCTTACCATCTTTTTCAACATTTAACACATCATCTCCCTTCCTAGAAAGCAGCTATAATCTTGTTGGTCAGGTAAGGTCCACATGTTCCAAACCTTTCACCTATGCCACAGGGAATCTCCCCTTTTATGGTATTCTAGGAACTATAATTCTTCTTAACAAACTAATTGAAGTGATTTCTTATTTCACATCTCCAAATTGATAAATTTTAATAAAAAGGAGGTTTTATCAGTAACTGTGAGCTACATGACAAAATGCTGAAAGGTTCATAGAAATGAAATTTTATGCAATCACATATAAATGTAATGATTATTAAAGGCAGAATCCAATGACAAGTGGTATTTGCAAGAGTGCAGATATAGGAGAAGCATTGTGTCATTCCAAAAGAGTTAGTTGGGCAAAGAGTGACCCTGTAATGAACTTGGTTTTGTGTATACATAAAAGGAAGTTTGTGTGCAAGAAAATAATATATAATAATGAAAGCAAGGTGTTCATTTATGAATCTCTTTTAAGAAATAAAATCAAATGTGTCAGAATAAAATTTTAATAAGATATTGTTGTACTTTGTGGTAGCTATATGAAAGGTGTACTATGGCTATTTTACAACTATGAGAATTATCTGGCTTAATAAACATCATTATTTTTCTCCTTTATTGTCTTAAACAAGGAAACCATTATTGTCACCTAGAACTTGGGAATAATTTAGTACACTCTGTGAGCACCTACTTTAGCTTTTATATTCTTGAACAGTTAGTCAGACTGTTTCTAGAAGAATAGTGATGTAAGCCTTTTTCCTTAACCAACTGCTTTGGGAGCTAATGGACAAGAAAAGAAAAACAGCATGAACAAACACTGTCTTAGTGACTTTGTCACCGGGACAAAATACTTGACACTCACAATTTTTAGGAAGAAAGCTTTATTTTGGCTCAGTTCTTAGAGATTTTAGTCCACAGTAGCCTGGCTTCAGGGCAGCACAGCAGGGCAGAGGCCCATAAGAAGGAGACGTGCCCATGGACGGGATGCACAGGAGGCAGAGGAGCCGGATGACAATAGATAGGGTGTTTCAGAGTTCCGTGTATGTCTCACTGACTCTTTCCTCATAGTACCAAGTACATGTCAGAAAGTCAGATCTGGTCCTATTAGATCTCTCATTATTCCCCTTAAAAAGGGTAGCTTTGCTGCTAGGTGGAGAAAGAAAAAGAAGCATAACCTCTCTTCTGTCTTCTTGAAGTTTGCAAGCTAAGTATGTACTGATTTGAGATGAAAGTGAACATCAGTGAACTGGACAGATTTACTGAGTTCGCTTGTAGCAAAAGGAGTTTGTTCTACTTTCTCACAGTTCTCTAGTAGTAAATGTTTTAATCTATGGATGTCATGAAGAAATGCTACATTAGCTATAAAACAGAGAGATGGCATTGTTCAGGGACCGGACCAATAATATATGTATAGTGCAATAAACACTCTGCAAGAGTTTAATGGCCCTGGACTCAAATAGGAAATATATAGTTTACTAAACTCAGAGAAGATTCATAAAAGACTACTGATTCCTCCACATGCACAAACTTAACTTGTAGATTCTATTAAGACATCAGTTTCAGTGTTAGATTCCACTGCGTTTGATTTAAAGAAGACAGACCTATTCTCAAAACACTGCAACACACCAGCATTTTGTACACTGTTTTGCTTTCCTTTATGTGTGCCTTTGATTTTAACTTTCACTTCTATGAAATAAACATTTTCTGTCCCAAATCTTTCTTCTTCCAAAAAATGCATATGGACAGTGAAGTATAGAACAAGACCATGATCTGATGAATCCTTCTATACTAGTTATGGAAAAACCGATGTTGAGGAAGGACTTGTGTGCTGAAATGCCATTGCTTGAGGCTAGTAAATATAAACTTGATAAATCTATGAAATTACATGTTATTTCCATGCTCCACTTCAAAATGTGTATATAGTTTACTTAGTAGATGCCAGATTCTGTTTTCCACATGGCTTTAATTATATATGGTGATGGTAAACTAGCCCAAATTCGTAAGTCAGTATTTTGTTAAAAATATCATGTATTTGAATGTATTTTTAGTCTACTGACCAGACAGTAGGCAATCCAACTCTTGTATTACTTCATTTTCTGAGTGAGGAAAATTAGTCAATATAAACTGATCTATTATCCTATTGGGAGACCGTGTACTCCATGCAACAAGCGTAAGTCTTAGACGTGGGCTCTCTTTCTTCAATTCATAACAGTCTCTTGTGATTTTTAAGGAAGCAATTTAATTTCATCACATTACATTTTTCATCTCTAAAATGTTGATTGTGTAATACAGATTTTAAGTTATAATTGATAGTGATAATTCCTACCTCAAAAAGTTATTTTGATAAATAAGTTAATTGTAAGGGTTTATACATAATAAAGGTGCAATAGCTGTTCACTCTCATTATTGGGAATGCTTCTTATTGCAATTTTGCATCCTGTCGATCATATTTAAAAAACCTCAAATGCTTTCATTATGGAAAAATGTGGATGATGGAATGGAACATAGTAGTTATTTGCTTTTGCCTTTTCTAGTAATTAGAGTATTGACCAAAAATAACAGGTAGTTTGATTATTTAAACTTTATATTCAGAAAATATTCATGTTAGTGTGGCAGTGGTACAATCTGCATATGTATTTTATGTATTTTTTCCTTTGTCTTTGTTGATACAGATGACATCCTTCTAGCTATTCAAAAGTACATAGACCAGAGCAGCCTTGTACTGATTTAACAAACCTAAAATCCTTAGGCAGTAGCTCCTGTATTCCAGGAACTCTTCCAGGTTCGGACACAGAAGTGATGAAGGCAGACTGTCCTTGGATGTATACAGCTAACCCTCCAGTAGAGTAGCAGAGCCTGTTAACACATGGGGGTTCCCGAAACAATAATTTCACATTTGAAATTGATGTGCCCTTTCAAGGTATATTTTTAAAAGGATATCTTTATGAAATGGATATAATATTTATAAAATACTGACAGATACAAACATGAAGTTGAAAATATAGTAGGAAGTATAGTCGGCTCACTATAGATATCAAACACTTGTTTGTTTACAAAGAAGTTCATTTCATTAAAAAGTGAGAAAATTACACCTGATAATGTTTTATTGGTGGTGGTTCCTTCCTTGGTACTTTCATAGCAAATTTGTTTTCATGATCCTTCAGCAGACAGCGTTTAAGAGAAAACAGTGGGGACTACATAGTTTAAGTAGACTGTAAAGTATGTTGCCAGTGATCCGATAGAGCAAGGAATAATGAGGTATTTGTTTTATTTTCTAAAACTTGCTTTTCCTCTAATTTTACTCCTTTTGCTAAAAATCAAAAACCAAAACAAAAAAAAAAAAAAATAAAGAGTGCATTTAGTGAATTGCCTGGCAGATGTTCGCTGAGTGTCATAAAGAATAGAAAGGAAAACACACATTATATTGATTTTCTGTTTGTGTTAGTTTAATTTTTAAATTCAACTTCTCCGCTTTGAGTGTTGAGTCACATTATATACATTTAAATGACTGTTTATTTCCTTCCTTAAGATTGATCTAGCTAATTTATAACAAACTTTTAAGGAATAATCATTCCTTCCAACTTATCTGTCATGGAAAGAACATAAATTTATTGTAAAAAAAAAAATGGAAAAACATGCCACTGATTTTAGAAGCATGAAATTCTATCATTTTACAATATTGCAGACTAAAACTCATTTTGAATGCTGCAAGTTTAGAATGGACAATAAATAGAAACTATTCACTGTCCACTTTATGATACTTGGCTCGGGCAAAGGAATCATGCTACTGAATGACCGTAGTACACTCTGACGGTCACTGAAGGATAAATAAATCTGAAGCTGTGGAAAAGTAAGGAGAAATAAAGAGCAACAGAAAACCTTGTTTTGTATGCTAAAATCCATGACTTATCACTCGTAGGTAATACATTTTTTTATTTCATTCAAGTCAGGGAGAAAAGCAGCAAATCGGTATGTATGCCTCTTCTTTGGCACAATGATCTCTTCTCTCCCTGAATGTTTTACAGCCCTGTCAGACAGGACTGACACAGGTGACCGGCACATGCCCTGGGGGTCAGAATGTGATACTGCTCTGAACTACGTCTTGTCTGCAGAGATCTGAACATGGAAGACAGTCCACAGAGATTCTTCAGCAAAACACAGTACAGCACTTTGTAGAGGAAAAGTTATTGCTAGTTATGAACAGTAACTTTCAAAGGGTTTGTGAAGATGACAGTGAGGCATTTGCATTGTGAGAAGGGCAGTAAATCACCGTGTCTGCCTGCTGGGTGTGATTTAGCGCATCAAGCACTGGTGGCAATTGGAGAGTCATAGATTGGAACGGGGAACGATATTTCCTCCCTCAAGTAGTGGGGTTACTCAGCCATCCGTGTTTGCATGGGAAAGAACGGCTCGGTACCTCCGCCCTGGTGTCTGAAGCTCGGCCTTGTATTCCTGGTGCAGTTCTCACTATTTCACGTCCTTCTACCACACGTGCTGCCTTTGTCATCTTGAAGTTATACAGTGATAAGGTATTGAGAGACACATATGATAATACTGATATCACGGAGTAAATAACAAGCACTGAATAAATATGAATTGTTTTCATTAATATTGTCATCCTCCCCTTCATTTATTTATTTATTTATTTTTTTGCCAGATAGAATAGTATAGAAGTTGCAAGTGTGGGCTGCACTGTTGAAAGACCAGCTCTACCAGCTACAGGTTATCTGAGCGCTGAACACAGTCTCCCCATGTGTGCAATGAGAACAGTAATCCCGACAGCGCTGATGTAAGGATTAAATGAAATAACGGAGAGAAAGCACATGGCAGCGAGTAATCCGGCACAGTTTACAGAGACAGAGTAACTTCACTCTTCATATCAATAAGAAGAAATTTTTCAGAGATGCTAAAGTCTGTCTTAGTAAATGAATGTAGAGTAATTTGTAGGGTAGAGTAACACAGCTAGAAAGGGAAATCTGTAAGTGGTTCCCTTATGAAGAGAGAAGTAACGTGTAAGAATTTTGTGTGTCAGGGTGTCGCCTTAGCATAAGTAAAAGAGGCACTTTACCATCGGTAAGCTTTGCTGTTTTTTACTGGTCATGGCTTTGAACACACCATACCATGGCCATGCTGGCACACATTTGCAGATACTTTTGAAAGCACCTCTGTGCCACTATTAGCCACCATTTATAACACAATCTCAGAGGAACTAGGAATAGCAGAGTGAACACTACAAGGTCAACAAGACCTTTAAGAAGCTCCGAATTCCTTCAGATAGAGAGACAGCAGCACATCTCAGTTAGCAAGGGGTCAGTAAATGCGATCTCACCAGCTCAAGTGAAAACTGATAGGGTCAGCACACTTGGCCATGAAATAAATATCTCGTGCTTTTTTTGATAGACCTGTGACCTAGCAAAATCTCTCACAATTTGAGAGAGTTGTAAAATAATCATAATTAAGAGATGACGCGTGTGTGAAGTCTAGAAAGCCTAAACCATTTTCCACCTGGACCTTCGGCAGATGTCTGACAGTCCCTAGAGCAGACTATGATTGAAAACCCCCTGTCCCCAGAAACCTGTGCTGAAAGTATCCACTATTCACGATGGCTTTTGATGGGTTAAACACACTCCTGAAGAAATGGAAACGTAACCTAGTACCTGAAAGCAGATTTGCCTTCACTCGGAGGCAAAAGTTGAGCCAGTCTGATCCAGGGTGGCAAAATGAGCACAAGAAAATAAATGCTATTGTAGATTATAATAACAATAAGCAGCCCTCTCAGAGGTGTGTGGCAATGTATGGAATTAGGAGGACACAGTATTAGGAAACACGTAAGAAATATATATATATATATATATATATATATATATATATATGTACTTTTAGAAAATACTGCAGTGTTGTGAAGCTTTGCAATTGCCAGCCATGGTGGCCCACATCTGCAACCCCAGGACTTGGGAAGCTGAGGCAGGAGGATTACTGAGAGTTCAAAGCCAGCCTGAACTGCATAGTGAAGTGCACACATACACCCACTCCTCCCCCCACGCATGTAAGACTTGGAACTTATAATACCTGAATTGACACCTTAATTTTATCCAAAACTAAAGGAATAAGTGAGTAACTATCTTAAATCTACCTACCAGGGATTCACTTCACATGTATAACAGGTATTTGACATATATTTTTCACTAAAAATTCTGAAATTTTGTTTCAGTTTTGAATTATATTGTGTTATTAATATTATTCACCATATTATTACTAAGTACAAAGTATTTTTGGTTGCTTGGCTAATGGATCCAATCCCAAGTTGGCTGCAGGATTGGCAAGATTTGTCAGAATACCAGAGTGTGCTGCAGAATCTTAGCATTCTTAGGCTACTCCTCAAAATGCGGGTTTTCATTGTTTTTGTTTTGTTTGTTCTTTACTTAATATCTTCATGCTTGTTGTCTCATTCTCTTATATGAATTTATGATAGAAACTTTTGATTCTAAGATTAATTTATTAGATCTTAAAAATTTTGCTATACAGAAAATTTTCTTAGTTATAATTCTATCAGAAGTAAAGTCACAGGACTTCTTTTTTTTTTTTTTTTTTGGCGGTACTGGGGATTGAACTCAGGACCCTGCGCTTGCTAGGCAGGTGCTTATTCCATAAGTCATAGGACTTCTTAATAGCTTCTGGTTTTTCTTAACAATACATTTAGGGTAGAGATTTCTGTTTTTATGATGCCCTTAGTTCGGTCCACTTCCTTCTCCTACAAAAAGTTAAGTGAATCTAAATTATCACATTAGTTAACAATTTATTGTTAATGCTATTAAGGATTAAAAAATGAATTGTGATTTGCCCCTAATAACATCTCTGTCTTATTCTTTTAATTGTAAAATATTAAGTGAGAATAAATGTTCTAACAAAATTTTAGTTCCAAAAATCAAAAATACTGTAAATATTAATATAAAGTATTTAATTTCTAGGGTTAGATCTAGAGTCACCTTTCATACTATACACACACACACACACACACACACACACACACATACACACACACACACACACAATGATGCTTCGAATCTGTTAGTAAGAATCAATGAAAAATACATTTTGCAAACAGTGGATGCCGTTCTCCAAACTTCTCTGGGAAGTTCGGTTTTAGTGGAACTATTGTGCTTTGTCCGACTCCAGCTGCTCTTGGACACCTCCGACCTTCTGCCTTGCTATTCTATTGTTCTGGTCTATTTCTAAGGTCTTTACATGGGTTTACCAGAAATAGCTTTAATCAAGAATAGCTTGTCATTGATAAGTAAGTTTCCTGCCAAACGCCTCTTGCATGACTACAAGTTTCCCTGAGGCATAGAGCAGTTCATTCTAACACATTCAGACTACCAAACCCACAAGTTTCTATGAGGTACTTCCACACCACGTGTGCTCATTCCGCACATGTTTAGTAACGATTAGCCATTAGCACTGTTACTACCACCCTCTGTACTCATGGCCCGAGGGACTTGCCGTTGTCTGGAACTCAGCAGGTGTAGTCAGGGGATCTGACAGGTTACTGCATGCAGATAGTGTTGTACACTTGAAAATGACGCTGACTTTGTTTTTGTGTAACAAATGCAAGTGTCGCATGGCTGTTACACAGTGAGGACAAATCATTGTAACAAGGGTTCATCCTTGAGATAGCAAATGTAGTATTGATTTGAAGTGTCTCCAACAACAAGTCGAAAATTTATTATTTTTACTAGAGCTCCTGCAAAGATCTTCAAAATGGAGTCTACTAATAGCACCATTTTCTTCTAAAAGGCTAAATTAACAGTTTGAAAGGTTTTACAGATCCATCACTGGAATAGAAAGTTAACACAAAATAAAAGCCATCTCCATTTCTCTAGCATCTATGGATATTGTATTTAAGTGTTTTAAATTAGAATGTGGCTACTCAAAGCATTTTATGAATTATTGACATTTTCAATCTACTCACTCCAGGATGAAATTCATTAGGGAGGTGTTCACTTTGAAAACACGTTATATAAAGGCACTGTAATACAAGGTGCTTTGAACAGCACTTTTATTCACCGATGCATAGGCATTGTTTGAAAAGCATCATTTAGAAGCAGAGCAGCAAAGATTACTTCTGTCTCTCACTAAATAAAGGATTAGCACTTTATTTGCTGAAAGAGACAGATGCCTGTCAGAATTTTTGACATGCAATATCCCCAAAACGTAATGAACTTCACAGATCCTGTTTCTATTTACTGAAGAGCTTCTATATTTTCTTGATAGATGTGAAATGGAAGAAGAGAGAGTATTATCATTTCATAACAATATGAATTAGTAAAACTTGAGGTTATGAGCAAAATTATAATTCCAGTGTTAAGGAAATGTGTTCCTTAGCCAACTGAAGCACAAGCCATTCTTCTCTGACATTTTTAATCTCTTCCTGGGCGATTTTTTCATCTCCATTTCAGGGGATGATTATGCAGAGCAGTGTGTCAGCCAGTGTCTTTTTTTTAAAATACTGTAGTTCTGTGTGTTCACTGCCCAAAAGCATGACACATATGGATGGAGTTATTTCCATGTGCTGGGCACCAGAGAGCAACAAAATATTGTGTCCCATTGATGATCAATGAGTAAAATCAAAAGTTGGATTCGAATCCCAGCTCTTCCACCTGTTCACCATGCAGCCACCCGCTTTGCATCTCAGTTTCCTCATTTGCAAATCTGGAATAATGAAAACATCTATGTCATAAGACTCCTGTGATGTTTAAATATCCCTAGGATTATATACAAAGCTACAGTGTTTTTTTTTTTTTTTTTTTTTTTTTTTTTTTTGCGGTACTGGGGATCAAACTCAGGACCCTGAACTTGCTAGGCAAGTGCTTATTCCACTGAGCTATATCCCCAGCCCCCAAAGCTACAGTGTTTAAGGAATGAATAATATAACAAATCCAGGACCATTTCCAAGGAGATTCCAGGTACTTTATGTATCGCCTCTTCAGTATTCTTCCCCATGTACTGGGTGCTAGAGAGGAAATAGAGAACATGAGTACAGCCATGAAAGCGTGCTGTGCTGAAGTCACATGTTGGCAGAGGGGGTGCAGCATCCCCCTAGACCAAGACCAGTCTGTGCCACCTGCTGGTCCAGGCCTTGCACAAGTCCTTTCACATTTGAGATTTCGATACATCATCTCTGATGGAAATAATAAATACCACCTGACAATATTGATTAAAGAATTAAATCAGCTCATTCATATGAAAACATTCTGTAAAATTATAGTGTAGGTGCTCAACTGTAATGTATCACAGGGAACTTTTGATTATTTACTTGTTGGTGACTGTAGATTTTCTACAAGCCAGTTCTTATCCCAAGACTGATTTTTTACTAGCTACTTAGTTTTCCTTTCTGCCTCTTCCTGCATTGCTCATTTACCATGTGGCAACGTTACCCAAACGTATTTTAACAATTGAAGCTGAATTGTCCTAAGAACATAATCTTTAATAACATAACATTTCATGAAAAAATATTTGCTTATGAATTTTTATAGCCATCTTATATCCCTCATAATCATCTTTTAATTTAGATGTTATGAAATATGGATGCATTATTGAATTTTAATATTCTACTGATTTGGGATATTTGTACTGTAGATAGAAAATATGATCTTTGATAGTTTAAAACAAAAGAATTTAAGAATTAGATGCAATTTCACAGTTCTTAGTTATGGTACTAATACTTTGGGGTATGCAACAAATTTAATTCCCTGTAATTTGCAATGCACTTTGGAAAAGCTTGGCAATGCACGTATCTGCCCTGTAATCCATGCCTTTATAACAAAAGAGTACAATTTAGAAGTATTGCATATTGTGCAAAACATGGTTAGAACTGATAGTATCTGTTTTCTACACAATAATATGAATGTATATTGTATCTATTTCATGATCCATTGAAGACTGAAGGGAAAATTTACTAGTCTTTTTGCTAGTTTCTTCCTTTTATACAGAAAAAAAAATATTACCCTTAGTTTGAACTTGTCATTTTCTCTAAACACAGGGATGTAGCTCATGAGCCAAAGTCTAATGAAGGACTGGGGCTGGGGATATAGCTCAGTGGAATAAGCGCCTGACTAGCAGGTGCAGGGTCCTGAGTTCAATCCCCAGTACCGCCAAAAGAAAAAGAACAACAACAACAACAAAAAAACCAAAGTCTAATGAAGGACAACAGTAAAATCACTTTAAGGACATACACAAAAATTTTTACATAAAATGAATGGATAGTAAAACTAGTTTGAGGATTAAAAGTAAAGAAAGAATAACAACTAGTTCCAAAGAGGCTTGGAAATGAACAATTATATTGTCAGAATTCAAAATATTGGACCAGGTAAAAACAAAAGAACATGAAGAAGACCCCAGCACAGTCGTCACTGTAGAAATCATCTATTTCCTTTCTCATTACAGGGAAGAAAGATGCACATACTCTAGCCCAGTGTTTTCCGGTATTTTCAGGCTGCTCTACAGCACCAGATTCTTGCCAATGTAACTTTGAAGAGCAACCAATGTACTTTTGCTCTGTGTGCCTCCAGTTTTACTTTGAATGAGTTGGAGAAACACACTTCCCGTGAATTTTAACTTCTCCATTCGTTAAAGTATTTAAAGATACTAGGTAGAGAATGCGTTGCACATCTGATTTTACCTAGCCTGTACAAATTCTGTTTCACCACTTCTTCCTTTGTGTGGCACACCTATGATATCAAGAAACTAAACTATTCACTGTTACTTCCATTATGCATTTAATTGAAGAGTGATTCATTTGTGTTTACTCTGTGCCAGGCACTCTGTGGATAGGAAGGAAATAGTAGTGTTCTTGTGCTTTGTAATCAATTTGTTTGTTTCAGGAAAGAGAAAGTTTAGAATCAGAATTAGAGCACAGACAATGTCTGGCTACTTCTAAATGTTACTAAGCTTTTCAACAACAAATTATGTTTTCTTGCCGGTTTTTGTTATATGAATATGATTTGTGTGTGCGTGTTTCAAGTTAAATTATAGGACTGTTGTACTTTAGTCTTGAAATAGCAAATAAATGATAAATGAGCTTTAGGCAGTCATGACACAGGCAAGGCCATAATAATTTTCTGCAGAGCAGAAGTGCCTGATAAATCTTAATTTTGAGTAACCACCAATGAGGAGGCAAGCTTTACTCATACTACAGCTTACGTCAATATCTTAGAAATTAGACCAAGACCAGAGAATTAAAAGCAAAATTTACCAAATGACAGCTGAAATTCTTTGATATACAAAAATTTCCATTAAATAGTAAGACAATATTTGTATAATATAATAGCTATATGATCATACTTCTTGTTACATCTATTTTCTTTTGCATGGAGAAGTTGTTAAAGAGAGAAATGTCATTCCTAAAGAAGTTAATGTTTGTCTTCATGTATGTCTACAAGTTTTATATGAAATAACTCTAACATTGTGAGTGTACATGTTACACAATATAAATAGCTCTAAATTTAATTCTCAAAAGGATATATAGATGTATGTGTATATATTTGAAGCTATTTCAAGAACTGAAATACTATAGCTGAAAATCTTTTGTAGACTGGTAATTGAAAAATGACAATTTAGTATAATTTCACATCCCCAATTTTATCATAATGAGTCTCAAGTGCAAACTTTCAAATTTATTGATTAAATCATTGTGTAAGGTGCTATATCTTCTAGTTGTCAATCGGAATACAGTCCGTATTTTAGTGGATGAATGGAGAATGTCTCTTACAATAAAGCTTATACTGAATCATACACCTGAACCTTGTGTCACTCGGTGAAGAGTAGTTGGGAATGATGTTAAATTCTGAAAAATAATATAGTTTTTTAAAGAGCTCTAGAAAGGTTGTTAAAAATAGGATTTATAACTAGTGAAATACAACTTTTGAAGCAAAAATTTTTAATGTGTCAGTTTTTCTTCTGACACGTGATATTGAAGTTTCAAAGAAAATCAGTGGACAGAAAAAATTTGGTTTTGATAATGACTGAAGAATTTAGATCAAAGCACAAAAATGTCACCCAAATATAATTACAGAGAATACTATTTCTTTCTTGTTTTTCAAACTTTCCCAGCTTTCCCTTTATTTACTGAGCACATGTATTAGTTCACCTCTTTAATTCAAATTGCCTTGGTATTGCTATAATCTGTGGTTTTTATCATGAAGCCATTCTTCCTGACCTCTTTGCCTTTTTCTTGTTGGTTTCTGTTCTCTCGTTAAGATGTCAGTACGCCGTGTCTAGTGAGACGACTGTTTGTAAGGCAAAGAAAGTGCTGCTCATGAGCATCATGAGTGTGTTACAGTTTTTGAGAATTTTACTTTTACTCAGTCGCATAAACATAATAACATTGAATATGAGATATATATAATTATGACAAGTTTGAGGATCTCAAATTAGTTTTTCAAGTTAAAAAAAAAAATTTGAGGAAAGGCCAGAACCAGTGACTCATTACTTATATAACCCCTCTGGTAACAGGTCTCTCTGAGAGACAATATGTTTCCATATTAATATCAAGTAGTGGTGAGTTGGACCCTTTCTTGAGTAAGGCTCCTAAGTCCATCTGCTCAGGGAAGAACCTTGCCTGTTGGCGTTTACCTCATTGACTGACAAGCTACGGGACCTCTTAAACCGTAGGAATGAATTATAGATGTATTTCTTCTGAAGAGATCAATCTTTGAGCACCTTAAAAACCAAGACTATTATGTTAAATAGTGGTATAAAACCGTAATATTTATAACTGAAATGAACCAAACTGTTTGAAAGCTTTGTGTGTAGGTAATTGCTGATCTGCTCTTTCAACTGGAAATATTGATGTGCTTATTATAAATACTTCATTTCCTATGTCTATAGAATGGTGTGTTTATTCTCTTACCTTGATTAATTTTCATCGTATTTATACTGAATTTTAAAACTTATATGATTATTTTAAAGTAATAATTACATTAGAGAAATGGGCTTTCTAAAAAACATGATGTTCAATGACGCAAGTATGAGTGAGGTAAATGATTTACTTTCAGTTTGGAAGAGGTGAATTATAAGTGCTTGGCCAATACCGTACCATTAATCTATTCTCTTTTCTCCTTTCTCTCTTTACTTCTCTCTCTCCAATAGAAGTGGAACAAAAAGGTAATTAAATACCTTTCCTAAATTATATGCTATTTATAGGCTAAGTTATTTAACAGTTTAACATTTAGTTAAAATAATTTTGTTATTAATTCTTATCTATTTTATGAGAATTGATTTACTGCTTCTGCTGCTCAACTTCCCTTTAATCTGTTACTGACCAGTGCTGGTTTGATCTTCCTCCTCTAACACAGTTTAATATTGTAAAAGTTTCAACACTTTATTCTATCCCTCTTTATTTTTAAATAAGTAGTTAGAAATCCAGTAAATGTGAGAAGTAGTTATTGGTTTAGATTTATTCCTATTTTTGTACTGGATAATTTTGCATAGCTCTGGTGTGCATAAACTTTTAACTATTAGAAGAAGGAGATAATTTTTTAATATACTAAATTAGTTTAGTAACCAACAGCTGATTAGTAAGTATAAAACAAAATTATATAAAATTTTGACAACAAATTGTAATTATTCTTCTCAATTAAAGTGATCATGAAAAGATCCTGAGAAATTCTTATGATCAGGACTCTTTTTATTGATTTTGCTATTGATTATAAATTGGCAATGGCCATCTATATGTTCGATGCAATATTTTGGTAGACAGCTTTTCCTCACACTCGTTATTTCCTCAAAAGTAAAACTTCGGAAATGTTAGTAATGTACATTCTTTTTCCATAATCTTCAAATCCTAGCCGTTCCATCTTTCAGTTTTCCATTGGTTCTGTGCTTATCATTACTATTAAAAAACACTAATTGCTAATGCTGAAAAAATAATCTTTTAAGCATTTAAAAATGGGTCATTGTCCAAATTCCTGATGATTGCCCAGTTCCTCCATCCAGAACTTCTAATCGTTTCAGACATACCAGTAGGCTGCATGATGAGTTTTCAGCGTGTTTGCTTTACAAATACAGGAGAGCAGTGTTTCCCATAGCAGGTCAGCAGAATACCACACTCCAAACAGGCTCCTTGGAAAAGATTCCAAGATCAACTGAGCTTGGGAGATTCAATTCCCCTCCCAACTCTGCCTTTGAGATTCACTGAAGTACCTCAGCTATTTGAATCTCTGCCACAATTACACTTAATGCGACATTTCTTCAACAATGTGGCCCTAGCTTCATGTTTTTTCTTTCTGTGAAACATCCAGTTATACCTCTTGAAACAGTTCTTCAAGGACCACCCTTTGGGAAACAGTGCTTTATAGCTCCTTTGGTTCAGATGCATCAGCCAAACTTCTTTACCACCACTCACATCTGTTAGTGAGTCACACTGAGACGCAAGTGAGTCAGATGAACCCTGTCCACTTTCCTTCTGAAGTATGAGCAGCAAAATATAGCAAGCAATCTTGTTTTTTAATGCTTTTCTCATGTAACAGTAAAAGGTACATGTTTTTAAGTTCCAGTACTACTGTATTTAACAGGACATTTTTAACTGATTAAAAATCTAGCACTTGGGTTCTTTTCTGTAACTTTACACCCTCTTTGCTTATTCCTGCCTTCCTTTCTTCTTCTTCCTCTCTTTTTTCTTCCAGTATCCATCCATCACTCATTTGTAATTGTGTGGGTTGCATGCTTTGTGTGTGTTGTACAAGCTTCAAGACCTTTTTTTTTTTTAACTAGAAGATACAGTGGCCTGTTTTCTAAAACTTTTTCTTTATTTAAAAAAATATTGTGGGAAACCCATCTGTTTCTTAAGGATAACTGTTAAAAAGATAATTTTGTTAGAGTGGAAACAATATATTTTCATTTCTGAAGAATGATATATTTTTCAATGAACTAACAAAAATATTGTTTCAAATTTTGTTTTAAATATTATGTTTTAAAGTTCCATATTTGTTATATGTCTATAGAATGCATAGACAGGCTACGCTTGATACATATATCCAAAAAAATACCATAATGACATGTTCACGGAGGTAAAAACCCACAGGAAAGCACAACTACTCATAAAAAGGCTAAACATCTTTGCTGTAAAGGAAATCAAAGTGATTTAGAAAAACATCCAAAATTAGCTTCGACAAAAACATGCAGTGAAATAAGGTGGTGGTGGGTGTCTCTTGTTATATTTTCATCCTGTTTGGTGGAAAATAAGAATGTAGGAAAGAATAATAAATTAATATATTCATTGTTTTAATTCTTTCCTTTCCAACAGTTTTTCTTTGTCCTGGACTGCTCAAAGGAGTATACCAGAGTGAACATTTATTTGAGTCTGACCACCAGTCCGGGGCGTGGTGCAAAGACCCTCTGCAGGCCTCTGACAAGATTTACTATATGCCCTGGACTCCCTATCGGACCGACACCCTGACTGAGTATTCATCCAAAGATGACTTTATTGCTGGAAGGCCAACAACCACCTACAAGCTCCCTCATAGGGTTGACGGCACAGGATTTGTAGTATATGACGGAGCTTTGTTCTTCAATAAAGAACGCACCAGGAACATAGTCAAGTTCGATTTGCGGACTAGAATAAAGAGTGGAGAAGCAATCATAGCCAATGCCAATTACCATGATACCTCCCCTTACCGATGGGGAGGCAAATCTGACATAGACCTGGCAGTGGATGAAAATGGGCTGTGGGTAATCTATGCAACAGAACAAAACAACGGGAAAATTGTCATTAGTCAATTGAACCCTTACACCCTACGCATTGAGGGGACGTGGGATACTGCGTATGATAAAAGATCAGCTTCCAACGCCTTTATGATCTGTGGGATTCTGTATGTGGTCAAGTCTGTGTACGAGGATGATGACAATGAGGCCACTGGGAATAAGATTGACTATATCTACAACACCGACCAAAGCAAGGATAGCTTGGTGGATGTCCCCTTCCCCAACTCATACCAGTACATAGCAGCTGTGGATTACAACCCGAGGGACAACTTGCTTTATGTGTGGAATAACTATCACGTCGTGAAGTATTCTTTGGATTTTGGACCTCTGGATAGTAGATCAGGTAAGTTTGACTTTTAACAGTGTTCTACAGGGAGATGCTGCAGCTTGCTTTTAATAAGTTCATTGTAGGATTTGATTAGACTTTCTTTGTGGTCTCTCATCCAGGCTGTGTACTTCAAAGATCATGCATTGTCTTGCCATTTAGAAAGATTGATGGTAATCTCTCTCAGATCTAAACCTGTATCTATAAGAAATTAACTCTACCCTTGCGCAACTTGACTCCATGTTAGACCTCTTCTTCTTTCTGGGGTGTTTGTGAGCTGGTTGGTTGTTTGCATGGGGAAGAGCACAAAACCTGTGCTGAGAGTTCCGTCTCTTGTAATTCACTGGGAAATTTCCTCAAAAGCGCTCACCACTTGGGACATGTCCTAGGGTTGCCATGGCATAATCCTGCAGCAGGCTGAGGACACCACTGTGGGAAATAGGGTCAGCTTGCGGGTTCATAGGTCTGAGGGAACCTACTTAATACATTGGGAAAATACCCATAACTGATCAGTACAAAAAATCCAAGTTTTTATAAAAACTGATAATGCAAAAACAGTTTTGAACAAGCTTGTAATAATTTTTAATTTTGATTCTTTAAGTGTTCATTTCCCTGCTGGAACAGACTGTTAGATTTTAATGTTGTTTAAAGAGAGCCATAAATAGCTTTTATTTTTTTTTTCTTTTCCATTTACACAACTGAGTGGGCTTATCTTCATTTGAAAGTTAAATTTTGTAACAGGCCATAATAATGTTGTCCAAGATAAAATATAGTATAAAATTAAGATAGAGCTGTCTGAATTTTGGTAGAAATAAAACAGTTCCAAAAATGAATTATTGCATTGGTGGTATAGTAGAGAGCATAGCTGCCTTCCAAAAATGAATTGTTTTTATTAATGAAAGTCCAATTGTTAATATGTATATTTTCTGAATGTATTATTTTCTGTATTTTTGCCATACTTTTACTAGCATACTATTCTGCTTTCTTAGAACATGATATACACATTTTTCAAAGAACTAGGTTCTAAGTTTTTTATGGCCAATGACTTTGCCTTTAGATATCTTTACATATATCTTTATATATCTCTTAGATGTACCTATCTAACAGATACTTATTTCTTCTCAGTGCAGGTGTAATATATTGCAAATACTTGTAGTTCTTTGCTGATTGAATGAATTTCTTCCTACTGTTCTGCACATAGAATCACAGATTAGGTGGCATTTTCTACAACCTGTAAGAGGCTTATTTTTTACCACACTTCCTTGCACACTTTCTCCCATAAGCAGCAGTGCTGTTAATGTTTGAATTGTCTTCTATGGGAAGAAAAGTCTAAATATGCAACGGCATCAAAGGCCACTTCTTATTAAGTCTCCAAGAAAAGTCTCTTAAACCAACTACATCATCTGGTTCCCTGTCTACAGCAAAGATTTTAAACTCAGGACACTACAGTTGAGAACCTGAACAAAAATCAATCATTTTTTAGTCATTTAGGAAAAGTATGATTTCATAATGGCGATATTCTTAAACTAAAATTTATATTTTACCAGTAAATACCCTACTTATGAATGTTTTTTAGCCTTTTTGGCTCAAACAGAACAGGAAGTAATGCTAATGTCCCAAAAAGAAATTATAATATTGTATTTTTATAGCTAGAAAATAAAGGAGTCATGACATTTCAAACCTTGTTTAAAAGATCATATATTTTTTTCTATTTAGGTTTAAATTTTGATTAACTGAGACTTTAACTCAATAAGCTGAAGCAAATTCTCAACTCAGATTTGATAATCTATCCTTAAAGAGAAAGATGGTTCCATGGACTCATATGTTTACAGACTTGCCAAAAAATATTTCCAGCATCTACTAATAAACATAGATATGTACATGCTCTAATACATATATATGTGCATATACTTTCTCTATGTACTTATTTATAATTATATATATGTAATATATATATGTATGAATCTTTGATCATTATGGACATGAGGAATATTACACCATTTTACTTTATCCATTTATTTGTATATGGGAGTTAAATTGTAGCCATCCTGCCCACAACTATCAGTGCTCATATTTGTTTAAAGGACATTAATGAAATAGCAAACATTGAGAAATAAATTTCAGTTTTTAATTGAATTCTTAAGCCAGGAAACCCAATTTTTGCTCTTTTTGAAAAAATCACAATTAAGACCTTGTCTGCTTTGCAGATAGTGGGATTTCACCTGCATTAAATTTGTCAATATAATCACCAAAAAAGGTATCAATTTGCATGCATGAATGCGCAAAGGAAAAAGCTGGTGCTTTGGCATGGACTTACTACAGTTGAGAGGTAGAAGGGATAAGTGCAGAAGTAAATTTTACGCATGCTGTGTGGGAATATGAGGATTTCAATTAGCGTTAATAGAGGCTGTTCATCTTCTTCCACACAAACAGTTCTAGGTGGTATTTTTCTGTAGTAAATTATGGTGATATTTTTCACAGCAATTGCCTCCAGTTTCTTATTGCTATTTTATTATGGGTCTTCTTATATGTCCACATATATAAACCCTCGACTTAAAGTGAGTATTTTAGAGTTAAAAACATACCTAAGTCTGAGTACCAAAAATGTATTTGTTGTTGCCATCTGTTGGTAGCAGGCTGTCTTTTTCCTCTGATAGCAGGGTTTTATTTTTTTAAATCACAATTTTTAAGTTTTTATGTGAAGGGTTACTTATGTCCTACTTCTGCTGTATATAATTATTATGCACATCAAAAATCTGTTACTGCAAGATGGAAGGTGCATACCATTCCTCTGGATATATAAAAATCTTCTAGAGATGCTTGCATATAGTTAGCATCCACTTCAGGAGGGAACGAGGGAGTCTGAAGGCCCTGGCTGGGTTGCAACTCTGCCAGCACTTGTTTGACTGCGGACTGTTGGCTCAGCTTCTTGGTCTTCGATGTCTCAGCTATAAAGTGGGGAAACAAACCTCTGCCTCAGGAGACTGTTGTTAAGTTTTAATGAGCTAGTACCTATAGCAGGCATAACTAGTAACAAACCCATCCTAATAACTGCACCCAGAGTTACTAATTAACTATCATCCATATTTTCTAAATGAGGAACCTAAAGCATGGTAGCTCTTATAACTTACACAGAAATGGCTTGTTGAGCTCAGCATTCTCAGGATAGAATGTCCTTTGTACTTTGTGTAGATCATTACCATGGATTTGTGCTCCAAATATTGTATCTACTCTTCAACCGTGAAATCAGATTTCTAATTTCATTTTGCTTTTGTTTCTGCAAAGGTCATTTTAAAGATGGAATGAAAAACTTTGAAGAAGAATCAGAAGAAAAGCTTAGCTTCTCAGATATATTCTAAAAATGTTTTGAGAAGTAATTTGATACTGGTTCCCATCTCCAAACTGCAAAACTGTCACTTTGCATGAAGTCCCCATCATTTTTAATTTGCTTCAGTTAATGACACGTCTGTTTACTTTCTTTTTCAAAGGGAAAGATCCTGACAACAATATCTGTGCAAAGAAATTGAAACCATAGCTATAAAAGGAAACTAATTTTCATTAAATCTTATAAACTTGTATTTCAAATGTTGCTTGTGCACTATAAATGATGTTTCTGCTGTAAATGATCCTTAGGAACCTTTTTTCTAGGTGAAACTTTGGAAGTGTAATATTTGTTTCTCATTAGGCGCAAGAAATATTATTTTTAAACATTAGGAGGTCATCACTTTGAATGCACTGTAAGAAATGCAGATGGGCATTGTTCTTGTGGTTTTTCAACCTGAAAGTCAGTGAAAATAAATCAGATCTTATTTTGATATTGCCATTAGTGTTCATATAACAATATTGACCAAAAAATATTACAGTAGGGGGCCAGGAGCGCAGCTCAGCGGCACAGCGCCTGGCTGGCAAGCGCAAAGTCATGAGTTTGATTCCTGGTACCCTGGCCAAAAAATTCTTAAAAGAGATTAAAGAGCTGGGAAACATAACTAAGTGATATATCGCTTGCCTGGCATGCCTGAGGCCCTGGAATTTAATCACCGTGACCACTGGAGGGGGGGATATTTTAGAGGTGATTAAACTTTGATTCATATGGTAAAAAATGTCTTAGTCATGTCAGTCTACTGTCTTTATATGTACTATATAAAGATTTGTTGAATGATTTTGTAAAAGAATGAAGAAAATTATGTTGTAAGCTTGCTCTTTCAGGGTTTTCTGAGAATAGGAGCAGTAATCCTAAATTCATTTGCTGGGTTCATGTGCATGCTCCTCAGGTCGTGACGGCAAAACTCTGTAGCCTAGAATTTTTTGCGTGTGTTACTGCAGCCACACTGCAGAGTCCCTCTCCCCTACCCCCAACTTTTTCCATTCTTCTCTCAGATTGTGGGGAGCTTTGGGAACCTCAAAGAAGTGTAGTAGGTGCGAAAGAATAGTGCCCACGCACAGTAACACCTAGTATACTTTCTTCCAGAAGTAATTGGAAGGAATGTAAAGTCACTAGTCTCACAGTATAGAAGAAAGTGGACAACTGGTCAAGCAAGTTTCTATTAAGAATATTTTCCCTGATTGTTCAGTTGGCAAATTTCAGAGATCTCTTCAGTGTAGAGAAAATGGAAAATGTATTCAGAAAGGCACTATAGTTGTATTCTATTGAAAAAAACATTTAAAGAACTGGTTTTGACCCCCATATCTATTAACCCCTGACCGTAGAGAACATATGAAAATGTTCTATTATTTTCTAGGCAAAGCATCAGGCCTACAACTATTAAATCTAGAATTTTCTTCAAATGTAGATTTAACTGTGTCTATTTCCTATCATAATAAAACATATGTTTTATTTACCTTCAAATGACAATGTGAATTGGATGTTACAGACCTCAAAGCAATCCTTGGCTACTGCACAGGTTATGTGAGTCATTCTCGCATTGGTGTCATAATTGGGAACCTGTGTGTTATACCCTGATATATATGGTATAAGGGAATCCCTGCCACATTTTAGCCCCTGTGAATGATTCTTCACTGCTGTTTCTGCTGAACCTGCTTGTGCCAAACTCATTATTCAGGAATAAAGATATCGCACGTGTGGGATGTCTTCTTTGACTCTTTCAGTAGGTTTCTAAAATGTTCGTGGAAAAATCTATAATTTTCCGATTAAACATACAAATGTCCAATACTTTCTCCTAAAGGAGGAGGAAGTAGGCTCAAGTTGATGATAAGAACAGGCAGAGAAGCTTAATTCCAAGAATTTTCTAAAATTATTATGCCTAACAAACAGATCTACTGGTTGAGATTTAGTAAACCATGTTAGGCAGTAAGAACTGAAAGAGAATGATAAAGACTTGTAGCCACCCTCTTATACCAGCTCCTGCTTCCCAAACACAATCCATATTTTCTTGAAAGCCATTTGAGATTATGTGAATCAACCACTCTTCTCTGTGCTAAAGATAGTAGAATCTAAACCAACAACAAAAAGCCTGCACCTAACAGTTTAATAATGCAGATAAGGTGAACCTTCTGTCCTTATAATATGCTAATTAAGCAAATTTGTGTCTCCAGTAAAAGCTGGGGCTATGTAGTGATGAATAAGAACTTTAAACACACATGACACCTCGTTAAAATGTAATTTTCACATCGTATATCTGAGCCCTTTTCCTTGACAGCTGAGTAATGTGAGTGCTGGGCAGAGAATCCTGAACATTTTGAAACTGTCACGTGTGTAATAGGTAGCCGAGTCTGCTTCCCAAACAGTTTTGTTGAATGTGGTGCCGCCTCATCTGCAAACAAAGTCTAAAGGAGTTGGTTCTTAAATCGAACTTGTCCTGGCCTGTGGATCCCACTAGCTTTACAGTTCCACTTGAGATACCGCGCTGTTTCTAAGGCCTAGTTTACCTCTGTCTTAGTAGCTGAGTGAACTTTACCAAAAAGGAGAATAGTCAGGGACTTGTTGCTAATTTCAGCTGTGGTGTATTTTTAAGTATCAGCTGCTGCTTCATTGTTTGCGAAGGAGCCTCTCTTCTTCCCAGCCCCTCCTCTGTGCCTGCGGTGACAGCTGCTCCGGCAGGGTCTTGCTCGTGCTTGGTATCAGAGAGCACACCCCAAACTTGCAAAGTGTCCAAGCACTGTCCCAGTACTCCTCAACACCAGTTAGTTCTCTTTTATACACTTTTTCTTTCTTTTTAAAAATACTTTTTCTGTATTTGTCTTCCTTCATCATCCAGACTTCAAACTTTCGAGAGCCATCATTGTCTGCTTTTTAGGCTCAGAGTATAAAAACCACAGTTCTCTAGGAAGCAGAGCCAAACCTAGCTATACATACAGCTGACCAAAATGTTGGCCGTGAATCTGACACCTGGGTGACCTTCCTAATAGTGGAGACAGGAAGTAAGGGATTTAAAGGTTCACAAATGTTACAGTATTATTTTATTCCTATGGAGTGATGTCCCTGATGAGTAATTAATGATACATAAGTAATCAAATGATTTCTGCACGCACATCACAGTCATAAAAAGATGACATATTTGTGAAGAAGCTTCCCACTGACGCCAGCTGTCCTTCTTGGAGTCCTTTCCTGCTCATTAGCATGTCCACCAGAGGGCAGGCCGGTGGAATAGAAAAGATTTTGCAGCTCATTATGAGCACATCTTACAAGAGATAGTAACAGTGGAAAATGAGACTTATCTTCTACCCACAGTAGCACGGATAAGTGAGAGCTGTCGCCTTCATATGATGGAAGAGCCCTGTGTGACATGTGCTTCGTGTCTCTGCTTCTAAAATGTTAAAGATGTTCAAGGACCTGTGGTGCAGGTTGACTAGCAATATTGTGAATGTTTTAAGACTAAAAGTAAGTTCTTTTTAATAACTAGGTTTCCACTAGAAAGTTAAATTTTTTAATAATATTGATTAATGACCAAAGAATTAAAAATACACAATGGCAAATAAGGTATAATATTGTATGATTTTATGAAATGAGACACATTGTCCGATTTCTCTGAAAAGCAAATGGAAAACATTTACATTTTATTCACTTAAAGAGAATTCTGCTAACCTGAGCATGTTAATGTGCTCCTCTTATCCTGGCTACTACAGGGGCTGAGGCAGGAGGATAACTTGAGCCCAGAAATTCCAGGCCAGCCTGGGCAACAGAGTGACACCTTGTCTCAAACAAGAAACAAAAATAAACAGAACAACAACAACAAAAATATTCTGCCTATTTCCTCCTATGCTCTTCATGGCCAAACTTTTGCATATAAATCAAAATTTTTACAGTGGAATTTTATTTCACAAAACATGACTTTTTTCAATCATCTTAGAAAGATCAATTTCCAGGAGAAGAAACTAAAGATCAAATAGTATAAATGATTCCAGTGTTACGGGAAGGGGCTGCATTCGGAGCCCTACAATGCCGGGCTTTCCGCCATCTCATTTTCACTGTGTCAGCAGTTAGAAAGAATACAGGGCCATTGTAAGATCCAAGGGGAAAGAAGAAAGACAGGTGCACACGCTAGATTTTAAGCGAAAACAAGTAAATGGAAGGAGCAAACGTAAAGTATCAAGGAACATTAATCCTGAGTGAGGCTGAGCAGACTAGGTTGTAGACTGTTCCTCCCCCCCTCCGAATCGGGCTAGGTTTCGCACTTACGTTAACCCTTAGAAACGGTCCGTCGCCAGGATGAATGTTACTATATTGTTTCACAAAAACAAAAGAAAAAAGTTAGGTACCCAAAATGCATGTAAGCTGCCCCGGGAAACTCAGTTTGTAAATACAGACTCGAATTTCACAAAAGCCCAACTGTGAATGATAAAAGTGTAGTGTTTTGCTTTTACACACATAAATATATATTTTAAACACAAGACTACAAAGCAAGGTGATACAGTTTTTCATGGGGTGTAGCGGTGTGTGTGTGCATGTCTGTTAACGTCTTAGAAATACTTGAAGAAACAAAGATTTAATTATTGAAGGATTAGAAGGATTAGTTGGAAACTTTGCAAAGATTCTGAGCAATTTGAAGGACTTTGGAGATGTGAGGATTGGATCTTTATTAGATTTAAATCTACTTAGCATATATTATTTTCTGCTTTCTGAATTCACATGCATTTCTAACAATATCTTCCTGCTTATTATTGATGACCAAAGTTGGCAAAATGATGAAAAATAGATTGAAAAAGGAAAACCTGGAAAAGAACTAAAAAGGGAAATAAATATTTTTTAAAAATAGACAAGAAATGAGTTCCCCATTTGTCAAAATGAAGCAATAAAAATCATCCACTTTTCACATTCAAAATTTATTTCCCAAGATTGATATAACTTCTAGTAGTTAAAAAGTTAAAAATGCTTATACATTGCTGATTGGAGTCTAATTTGTTAAATTATTTTAGGGAACAATTTGGCAATACCTACGTAAGAAAAGAAAAAGTTTTGTTTTTCTTTTCTACCTTTTTGGATTCTCAGCTGAAGCTCTCTAACCAATGACAGATTAGCAGGTGAAGAGTGTGTTTGCTTTTAAGTAATTAATATAAGATTTCCGGGACCCAGAAACTTTCATAAAGAAGCAAAGATCCTCCCTCAGAAAAGGAAAAAACAGGTGTTTTTATAGTTTGGTTTGTCAAAAAATGGAATCATAAAAACTTGGGACTAGAACCATACAGTGATCCACACTGAGTAGTAACTGGGAAACTTGTTCTTTAGAATTTCCTGGTCTCCGTCCATCTTTGGAGACAACAGCACTCCTTTCTCCTGGGTACTGGGAGGGAACATGTTACGAGTCAGTCCTTGGCCTGCTTCATGGCAAAGGCAGGGATACTTTCCTTTGCTTGCCATATTTTGATATCTTCAGTTTAAAATACGCAATATGCTAAAGTGACATATTCTATGGAAATGTGTTCTGAGGTCTGTCATCCAGAACAGTCAGTCCCTGACCATATAGACTGCAACGCTGTTTCTAAGTTTTCTCCCTAAAGAATCTCATACTTGTGTATAAAGACATTCACACAAGAATGTTCATTATTATAACGATGTTTAAAATGTTGTAAAAATGAAGGATATTGAATTGTCCATTATTTGATAAAAGGGTATGTATAGCAAAATCGGGAAGGAAGAAACGGCAATATAACTTTATATAGTTATCCAGATGGAAAATGTCCAGCTGGAACTGAAGACAGGAAACTGACAATCATCACCAGAGGTTTTGAAAGCTCTGGTCAACGTGGAGAAAAATATTACATGATCAGTTATCCCGCAGAGAAAATATGCTAACTCAAATAGTAATATGCATGAAATGAGCAATCAGAGCAGAACTTATCCACAATTTTCCCTTTTCTATGACAAGTTGTGCTCTCTTATCCAAAATTCCTGGAACCATATTGCTTTAGTTAGACTTTTTATTTTATTCAAAGACACGAGTGACATTTCTTGGGTATAAGACTCAAATGTAAACCTGAAATCCATTTCTATTTTGTATACATGTTATACACATAGTCTATAGGTGATTTTAGGCCCCAGTTTTAATTACTTTATGCATTTTGACTATAACTGATCACATGAAGCCAATGGTAGGATTTTTCAAATGTTTTTTCCCACTGACCTGCAAAACATTTTGGATATTTTAGAACATTATGGATTTCAAATTTTTGAGGTAGGGATCCTCAGTTTGTAATAGATTCCGTTTGAATTTATCTCTGTTTTTTCTCAAGTGTCGTTACCTCTCAGTAACCAGCATGCCAACCTGGCATATTTAGGGTGCTATATTTTGCTGACAGTCCTAACTTTCGCTGCATGTCCCCTGACTGTGAGTACGTCTGCTTCCAGATATTAGAGGTATAAGGGTAACTATGATATTTTAATTCTGAGGAAAATGGCAAAGCACACAAGTAAAATAAACAGGTCTGTTGATTTAGATGCTCATGTTCCATGGGTAAGTATTAAAAAGCCCACAGTAACGTTTCAAATGCCCAGTTTCATAAGAAAAGGTAAAACATTCTCACCCTAACAGAAAAGAAAGCCATTTCATACAAATGAGGGTGGGGAATTTTTAGCTGATTTACTATTAAAATAAGATAACCTATTCAGAAGGGATTTATATCATGAAAGTATTGAATTTGGCAGAATACCTGCGATGAATTGAAAATCAAAAATAATCACTTAGTGGAGTGGAATTACATAGCATGGCTAGGGTTAAAATCAACAATTAATGTAAAAGTTAAATATAAAAAATATTTTGAAACTACATTAATAAATCATAAAATATAATGATTTTTAAAATATATATTCCCATAGAGTGTAAAATAATATTACTGTACAATGTATAGAGTACAAAATATATCATACTTTTACAAAATATCATTTTATAGCATTTTTGTAACTTAAAAGCTATGTGTTGGAAATCCATTTAAATTCTCACAGGAAGAATTTATTGAAGAGAGAATAGTTAGAAATTCACCTGAATTCAGAAAATGGAAAATAATACATGCTGATAATAATGTTTCATTTAATTTACTTAAATTCATACAAATTAAATCTTTCTGTGATCAATGTCTCTATATTAAGAGAAAAAGAAATTGTTAATTTTTCTTTTTTTTTGGAAGTACTGGGGATCAAACTCAGGACCCTGTGCTTGCCAGGCAGGCACTTACTCCACTAAGCTATATCCCCCACACCAGAAGCTGTTACTTTTGTGTAAGTAAATTCCTCCTATGAGAAAAGTTTTTCCAAACAATGCAACAAAAAGGACTTTTGTTGACTGTATCGATGTACACTGTCCCATTCACTCAGCATTCAGTTGTTAGATCACTCCATGGCTGAAAAGTGCAATTGTTAAAGTTATATGTAGATAAATATATGATAGTATGAGAATTGTTCATTATATTTTGCTAATTTTTTAAAAAGTTTAAATGATTGGATGTTTAACTCATACATTTTTTCTATTTTTATTTATGTTTCAAAATTTCTTCTAAAAAGTTGTTGAAGTGTATGCAGTATCAGGCCATGTTTATTTTAGTGATACATATTTTGACAAGCATAGGCTCCAACCTCTTATTTTAATTTTAAACATACATGTTCATATATACATTATTTGTGTTTATATATGTTATCTGGGAGTCAGATTTGAGCTCTATTAGGTTTTACCAAATTTCTGTAGTATGTTCAGTTTCAAAATTTTAAAATACATTTCTCAACATTAACCTAGTAATCCACAGTAGTAGGGGACCAATAGTCCATGAATTCTATGAAATGATGTAAAAAGTCCTTGTAATTGTGTTGAAGACAGTTACTCAACTAAATAGTTGGCACCTTCTTATACTTAGAACAAACATATGAAAATGCCAAAGTTATATTAAAAAAGTGAAACTGCAAGAAATGGCCTTGTTCTGTTTCTAAGCTTTTGTTTTGTTTTGGCTAAGGGTTAAAAAAAGAAATTCTATCACATTCCTACCTTAGCCATCTGGAAACATTCCCGGCCTCGAAGTCGATGCCCGAAACCACCGAGAGTACCACATTCTACATGCTCTGTGTTTTCCCTGGGTGTTTTTAAGTCTACAGTGAAGTTTAATTTATAAATGAGACATAAGTGAGCGTACCAATAACTAGGAATAAGTGAGACCAGCAACAGCGGTTCGCTGCAAAAAGCGCTTGTGGCACGGAGCCACTGTTCGGTAGTGTGAAGGTTGCCGCAACCCGGCCCTGCGGCGGTTGACCTGCTGAGAGGGGTACCAAGTGAAAACCTAAGGAGAAAATCGTAAGTGTAAGTATATCAACACTGACATGGAATGGAGGGAGAGTCAACCATTCTAATCAGAGATGAGACTTTAAAATTTTAACTCTTAGTTTTATCAGTGAAACGAGTACAATTCACCATCTGTTTATTTTTTAAATTTTTATTAGTGTACGTTTGCAGTCCGTGCGGTTTACCACCCCCTTGGGGAGTGGGCACCTCCACATAATGGGTCTTTTCCCTTCCCTGTCCCTGCCCTCCTCGGAGTCTGTCCTCCCCATAGCCATTCTTGCTGCTATTAATTGTGGCTCATGGTTATGACATATGGCGTTAACCTTCACTGAGGTTAGTAGCTCCCTGCGCCTGGCTGCTCCTGAGCTGGTTCTTTATTCTCCTTACCCCGGCCGCGTAGCCTCTTGGACTCCATTTGGAGGAGACCCCTGTCTACCCTTTATTTTTCTTTGTGTGCCCTTCGCCTTGTTGAAATGAGTGACCCTTTTGTGTTTGTAAGTACAGTCGTTCCTCTAAGTGCTTAGGTTCATATGTTCACGGGAAAGAATAACTATTTCACTCCTAGCCTTAGGAACAAGCCATTGTGCACTGCTGCGAGAGCCAGTACTCAAGTACTGGTGGTCAGTGTCCCAGTGCAGCATGTTAAATATCATGTGTGGAGGAAGTGTTAGAAGGTTCTACTACCATTTTATTTACTGATTTTTGAGAGGCAAATGATTTTCCTTTAGTAACCGGTGAATTTAAAAGTGGGAGATTAGAAGCCTGCTTTCTTACCCATTTTCATTCTGAAAGGTAAGTGTAGCATATGAATACACATGCTGTTGAAACAGGCCAAAGGTTCTCACGGTGAGACCCAGGAGAGGTGTGATACAAGTTCAAGCCTTCAGGTGCCACCTCAGATTGACGCCTAAAGTTCAGACAGTGAGAGGTCCAACAGCATATTTCCCAGAGTTGTCAAATTACCATGCAGGCTGTAGATGGTAGGAGATCAGTATAAGCTACAAAGTGTACTAAGTGTTACACTGTTTTTATTTCTTTTCTAGTTCTGTGACTGTTTCTGTGGATTACTTTCAAGTAGCTGTTTCTCACTGTCCTCTCTAATGCCTCACTGCAGGGAGGCTCCATAACCCCGCCCCGAGTCATTTAAGTGCCAGTTGTCTGCCCTTCCCACATTTCAAATTTTAAAATTACTGTGCAGGCCATGAGAAGTGTATATTTGAAGGGGGCTCCTCAACAGTATTTTTTGGAGGTGATTCTGGGTTTGCAAAGAATCGCTGTCCTATATTCTTAACATTTAAAAGGGATCTATATCTTAGCATGAATAACTGTCTTAACACATTAGGGGTCTGTTGAGCAATATCCTCTTCCCTCTGTGGGCTTCTCTCTCTGTGCACTGGCAGGGAGGGCATCGCTTTGTTTTCCCCAATGGCCCTGCTTTGTGTTCAGACAGGATTACCGTCTGTGTGCTTGTCAGAAACGAACAGCGGCCCCGATCCAGGATGGACACATCCCTCCATGAGCTTGTCCTGGCAAAGCGGAGCGCCATTTATCCTCATCTTGAATGGCTGGAATAAATTAGCCCAGTGAGACAAGCCATGGGAGTTTGGGCAACTATGCAGTGCCTTGCAGCTGTGCATGGTGTGTTCTGGGGGCTGGGGGCATATAGAAAGAAGATAAATTAAACCACAGCCAATACCTCCGATCTCCTTACTTTAACTTAACCAAAGGTATCGCTCATACTGGAAAACGAAAGTAGGCCACACCTTATCTTTTTCTTTTACGTTGATAGTTCCTGCAATTGTACCAATGCACAGTGTGAAAGATGATGGATGCCTCAGTCCATCCAGTCCCACTGATTCCCCTACACACGGGCAGATGAAGAGCTGCTTTGAAACGCTGTGCTGCTGCCTGGAGACCAATCACTCTTTCTGACTGCGCTCATTTATCCTGGCCATTCAGAACCGTGTGAAGGCTGCTCAGCCGTGCCAGCGCCCCCGGCAGGCTCAGTGAATGGCGGGGACCTGCCGCCCTGAGTCAGCCTCCTGCGCAATCGCACTTTACTCCCTACCGCTCGGACTTTTCTCTCTGAGACAGAAGCACCTTGACCCGAGTTAAGATCATAAAATGTAGAAGCACATTTTCAAATGTGAATCTGTTGAATTAAATATTCTGTTATTGTTAAAAGGGACTGTCAGAATATTGTAACATTTTAATTTTTAGAATTGGGCAAGAAAGTGCTATCTCATTTAATGAAATAGCTCTTTTAAGAAAAAAATGTTTCGGTATGTTAACTTCTCCCTTCACTTCCCGTTTCAAGTATAGAGTTTGCCACTAGAAACGAGCTTAGCTTGGTTGTTCTGCAGATCTTTCTTTAATTTCCATCCATTCTTTTTGGTTTTATACTGACTCGTCCTCATGTTATGATTACCTATCTTTAGATTTTAAGGATTTTTTCTGAACATATTCAGAAGACTTGCAGGTTTTCTTATTTTACATGACTGCACGATCCATATTTAGCAAATTCTTAATGTGACTCAGGACCTTAAATGAATTAAAGTCAACATGTGCTAGAATCGATCCTTTTTAATGAATTCTAAAGCATGCGATAGAAGTGAAGCGGCTTGATCACATTAGTTGGAACATGGAGGACATAACTGTAGTTTGGCAAAATATCGGTGTGTACAACAGAAAGAGATGCACTGTTGGCTGAATCCCGACTATGTGAGCTCTGTTATTTTCGATGTGCATTGCTTATACTAGATTCCTTTTTGTGTTTCATTAATAGGACAGAATAATACGCCTCCATCTGTAGTGCTTGGCCATTATTTGTGGAGCTTTATAAACAATGAGCAGCTGCATCATTGTTTACATTGCATGATATTGTTTATTCATCTTAAAAATTTTGTGACAGTAGTGCAGCTTAGCAGCATACTTATGGTAATGAAGAAGTTAATTAGCAATATTGAGCAAGACTTCAAGATGTGGATTTTAATAAGTAGTGCTAAACATATTATGGTCGTCATCCACAGATAAACATCATAAGCTGCTGACAAATGGGGAAAGCAGTCAGATTATAAGAAAATTCGTTTTAGAACCCTTTAGCTTTTTGGTTTCAGAAGACTATTAAAGATAAACACACACTCATTCACATATGGAGGACGGCAACTGCTGTGATTTCTCTAGCGGTTCCCCTCCTTTAACCTAAAACAACTACATGCTAGAAAATGGAAGCTTATTTTAACAACAGGAGAAGACAGCCATCTTTTAATAACATATTCACTATGATAGAGAAAGAACACACTTCCAGTAAAGGAGTCAGACAGCTCACCAGGGATACTGGAAAGACAGGAGCTTTCTAGCCTGTAAATATTGATAGACACAGTCTGAGTGTGTTAGTCTGCTTCATCTTAGAACCAAAGAAGACTTCATTCAAGCACGAGGAAATCCATAACTGGAAGGAAGCCCATAGTCACTGCTAATATTTTCCTCTTATTGTAAGGGAGTTTGTTGTGCCATAAGTTCACCTAAGAATTCTGGATTTTTATAAGAAAAATATTTTCAGGCTCTACTGACTAGAAGTGGTATTTTCAAGGAAGATAACTTCTGTTATCTAAGCATTAGAATGTCGTGCAGTAATTGATATAGTGATATGGAAACAGACTATTTAAATATGGCACCTATTTTGCCTTAGGCCAAACAGAGGCTAACCTTGCATTTTTAATATGGTTGGCTTAATGGACTTTGGGACTCATTTTGGGACTTATTACTGTAGCAGGTGGTGCCAATTTACAGTCTGCTTTTGTGATGGGATTATTTGCATTTCTGAGTCAAGGAGACTGGGTGACCAAGGGCTGTGTATGTTCAACTGCTATTGACCTAAAGTGGCTATTTTCAAAGAGAAGAAATGTAGTTTATTTTTGTGTTTGTTTATAAATGTTAGAAATATGATTTTCATCTGAGCGGGTGTACCTAAAATTACAAAAGCCAAGAAAACTTAAGTTGGTGATAAGAGACATTCTGTAAAGTGGTGATTTTGGAAGATTCTATACAAAGATTCTCAGTAGAGGTTCACTGATGTGTGACCATGCCCCAAATATGTGGTGTTATTTATTTAATATTGAGTGAGTGTTTATTATGTGAAAACACTTGACTAGATGGTGTGGTAGATAAAGTAGGAGCCTTGGCTCCATGGATAAGAAACTTATTTAGTAATGGTGCCAAACACTGAAAAATCAAGTCCTGCCAAGTACAAAATTTCTAGTTTTTGTAAAATTGACCAAATTAGTAATAATAAATCAAATAAGAAGTTGTATAAAAGTCATACTTGAAATGAGTTTGTTTTTATTTAAATGTTCTGTTTAGAAAAATCTCACATAATAGTCTGAAGTAATCTCACATAATAAGATACTGCATTAGATTTGGTTAAATTATAAGAAAGTGACACTTCGACCATTTTATTATGAGAAATATACAAACTTCATCTCACTTGGCACAATATAATCTTTAGCAGTAGCTTGACTTTACTAAAGATCATAAATCAGTATGTTGTTCTCTCAGAGTCGGCCTAGAAAGGGGGCATTTAGGCATGTTGACCCAGCTTTGTCCTTAGTCCTCTCCTGCTCCATATTTTCAGTCACTAGCTTGATGAACATAGAAGTTAGGCCAGCTTGCATTGCCAGATACCATGTACTAGGAGGAATGTCCCAAAAGACTGGATGATAAAACCTGGAATCAAAAGGTCTGACAAACCTGTGTCAGTGATCTTAAATAAAAAGATGTATTCTCACACAAATAAATATAAAGTGCTCCATTTTTTTATTTTTAACTGCTCTGTTTAGATTTGTTTATTATAATAGGTGAAGACTACTTAAGTTTCTATAAGAAAAGGATGATGTAATTCCTTTCAGGTCACAAGTACGTGTCAAACCATGACTTGCTTTTTTGTTGGTCTCTCTGTGGAATATGCTAGAAATACACGGGCCCAAATAACCATAGGATTAGAGGTCACACATTCAATTTGCAATAGGAGTTTGGGGTATGGGCTGGGAAAGGTAAATGCAGTCTTCAACTACACTGATATTAGTAATAATAATACATAGCATGTGGTGACCATTTTCATACTTTGTTAGTAGGTCTGATTCTTTTGTACTAATTGAGTCTAGAACATCTGGGAACCAGCTTTAGGGAGAATGTCAATGTAGAGAATTGGTCCATAAGAGGATGCTTAGATTGATGGATACAGTGGGAACTATGATCTGCTCGATGTGAGATTAAAGAATCAGGATGTTTATGTAAGGTCTATGCATTGGAGGCTTAGACTTAAAAATGGCTCTACCGTTTACTAGGTGTATGATCTGGGGCAATTTAATGGACTTTTCTGTATCTCAGTATCCTCCCCTATGAAATGGAAGCTGTAGTTGGGTTTGCTAAGAAAAGTGAGTTGATAATTATAAACTACACAGAACAGTAAATGACACATAAATGGCATGTAAGTGCTCAATATACATAAATGGAAAAATATACCCACGGATAATAAATAAGACACTTTAAAAGGGAAATCAAGGAGATATAGTTGTGTTCCTGTGTGTGTTCCTGTGTGGAAGAGAAAATACTCATATTTCATTCTTCTAAGAGGACTGCGAATTTGTGACTGGAAACCGTATGTGAAGACAAATCTTGTGTTTCAATAAATTGTAACTTAAATTCTTTTCTTCTGCCATTCAAAATTCTGCCGTGCTCCCTTACTGCCTAAACCATGGTCCTTTAGAGTACCATGCAACAGTTGCAGAAGTAGCTTCAACAATTTTGCCCCTTGGTATAATTCCTGTGAACTAGATGTTTTAAAGATCTAAACAAATTCCAGCAATACTGTCACCTCCTAAAATGGAGATGGAAAGTATTCTGGTAACAGTTAGAAACCTAAGGATGTGCCATGTTAGTCCTGGCCACCTGTTAATTGACAGCATCGCAGACTTAAAATGCTAACCAGAGGTCGAGGAGCCCCTATCTGCCACAGATGATCTGATTGAAGTCAGATTACTTTCCCTGTCTCTCTCTTTCTCTTTAACCAAATAAAAAACTAGTACAATGCTATTCTAACATTACCAGAGATTTGTGATGGTAACTAAATGTGCTGCGGGGACCACATCCTTCATGTGATGGTTGATTGTTCTTAATGGTTTTATTGAAAACTTTTTTGCTAACATTAATTTAATGTAACACTTTCAGAGAAAAAAACCTGCTTCGAAAGACACAATGGAGCTTTTGAAATGGTATTTAAAAAATTACTTCCCGAAAAGGGAATTTCTTTTCTCTTACAGACTCAGCTTAGTATTTTTGGGCCATCAAAAACATAGAAAAATAAGCATGTTAACACATTTCTTACTATCAGCACAGTGATAACAGCAGTATATATATATATATTGAACAATAGAGATTTTTCTGTATAAGCTTAAAATGATACATAGTTGTTACAGTCAGGGTTTGTAAGGAAATAGATTTAATACAGAACACATAATTTATAAGATTATTTTATGATATTTACCTAAAGAGTGAAACTCAAAAGAGCACAGGAGATCTGTCCACACACTAGAGACCCAAAGAATCCAGCTAAGCCCCTGGATCCCATGGCAGTGTCCTGCATGAGTCCAGCTGAAGACCTTGGCCATGGCCAAGTCCTCCATGAGTCCACCTAGAAGCCTGGCACCCAGGACAATGACCCATGTAAATCTGTATCAAGGATCTGCCCTGGGAAGACCCAAAAGTCAGTGGGGGAAGCTAGAAAGTCTGCAGCGGGATAAAGGGTCTGTGCCAGCAGGCGGAGGGAGCTGCATTGGAGCCAGGAAGCGACACTCAAGGACCAGAGCTCCCCCAAAGAGAACCACAGCCATCCTCAGGGACAAGGAGGGCCCAAGCTCCTCCAACAGTGAGAACAGCTGAGTTCATGTGAGGAAAGCCAGTATGACAAGCTTCTCCAGGAGAATAAAAAACTACCATCTTCCCCTCCAGTTCTACTTCTATGCTGCTGTCAATAATCCTCAGGTGGGCCTTCTACACCCAGTACCATGCTAATTCAGTTCAGATGGCTGTTACAAGCTGACCCTTAGTTAATCTACTAGAATGCTTAAAATAGTTGTATTTACTAGCTGGATAGTATATATAATTTATCTGCATAGTGTTAATTTTGTGTTTTTACTGATACTTATCTTCATTAATGTAGATACGAAATGATGCAATGTTGGTTTGGCTGTTGTTCTCAAAATGGTCAGTTTCTCCTTACGAGAAATGTTTAAGGCTGTGAATATGAGTTGTAAGCAGTCCATTTTTAGCATTTATTCCACAGTTTTCTCACTCATTGATTGATTGATTCATTCATTCTGTCAGCTGTTGTGAGGCTATTTGTCCAATACTGTGTGCACATGTAACTCCTGCCAAATAAAGAACACCATTTAGTTAGGGATGCGGACTTTAAATAAATCTGGTGGAGAAAGGATAGAAAGAGCACGCATAGAATGATGAGGGAATATTCAAAAAGGGAAAAACGATGGGAGACCATGAGCAAAAGAATATCCAAGATATTTAGTAAGCCATTCTCACCGGAATAGTACATTTCCTGTAGTTTTTGTTGTGATTTTTTAACAGGTAATCTATGAATAGGACATCATATCGGATAGTAGAAACATTTAGTTAAGAATTGTAATTCTTTTAAGAAAATAAATATATAAATACACACACACATGCCCATACACACAGTTAGTGTTTAATTGATCAATCTTGCATTTTCACATCTGGTAATCTGAACTACTTCACTGATGATGCCAATATGTAATATAACAACCGTTGTTAATTTCCTATCATCTTATTTTGAAATTCTGTATTGTTTTCGTGTTGTTTTGTTTTTGTCTTTGCTGTCATTTTGGTTTTTTTCCCTCTTTTTAAAATAAAATAAAAATGGTACTTGTTTCAAACAGATTAGCTTACAAATAAATTAATGAAACCTTTACCTAAATGAGTTTTTCGTCCAAAAAGATGTTCTAATTCTTTCCCACTACAATTGGTTAATGGTGTAATTTATTTCTCAGTTGGTATAAAAATTGGATTCTGAGAGCCTCTTTGCTTTCTAGAAAATGGGATGAAATTTATGACATGGTAGCCGAAGTATCTTTCTTTTATCATTAAAGACAGGAAAGAATCTCAGAACCTGAGATTAACATATTGGTTTGCTGATAAGAGTAAATATTTTATATTCAAAGATTCTCATGTTAGCCACAAAAAGTAGATTTTTTTGTAATGTCCTCATTAAAAGATTCTTTAGCAATAATAGAGAAAAAGGATTTTAAAACTTTTAAAGAAAATGTTGCTAAAATCTTATTGCATGTTCTTTAAGGAATCATAAAGCAACATCTTAATGTTTTGGCAACTCTTGTATTAGTTTTTGACTTTGAAAGGAGAAAAAAAAATCCAGGGAAGATGATATCTAAAATAAACTCCTTCAAAAATTGTTTTTCTTGTAATTTGCCAGTAATTGAAATATTGCTAAAACTATGTATATATGATTTTCTTTATTACTACCTAATGATATTTTCAGAATAATTTCTCCATTTTAAAAGTACATATATTATTTATGTAATTAAAATTCACCTATGTTAGTGCAGAGTTCAGCAAAGTTTGATAGACTCAAATAAGCATAAATACATAACAATAAAGAAATGGAATATTTTTGTCACTTCAAAAATTTGAGAGTGAGTTTAAACTGGCTTATATTAGTACATAAAAGTCCATAAATGAAAACTAAAAAAGCTAGTAAAAACAATGGAGAAAATAAAGCAAACAAACTAAAAAGACTAATAATGCATCCATCATAACATGATATCCAGCCATAGTTTTAACACAAATATATATACTATATACCATATATGCAGTATATATACACTGTACTTGTATGTATGTTGTGTACTTGTGTGTACCATAGTTATCAAATATTAAGTAGATAGAATGACTAGATGTTGTAGTATTCATCCTCACCATGCAGAATTACTGCAGTAATTTCTGTGCAAATTGGCAGTTTTTTATTCCTTGGTATAATACAGGCGACTGAGAATGTATTTCACTATTAAGAATTGATTCCATTGTTTATTAGTTCTTCTTTACAGTGAATTAGTGTCTTTCTCTGTAAATTTGAATGGTTAAAAGAAGTTTTCCTACTTCCCTTGGAAGCAAGATGTAACCAATCAACTTTGATTATGATTCACCACAATTCTAATAATGCTGTTTCCCATCTTTCCTTCTTCAGTCTGAATATCCTCAGTTTTCAACAGTTTATATTGGTGACACAGTTTCCATACATTGTAGGGTCTTACCACTTTGCATGCAGAATCAGGCACAGCGCAGAGATAGTCTGTGACCAGAGGATAGGAGAGCTGACTATGATCAACAAGTTCCAGTTACTAAAATTGTAATTCTATCAATGAACTGCATGGTTTTATTCTTCTTATTTTACTTATAAAAAAACTGAGAATTTTAAAAAGTTAAGCTATATTAGTTTAAGCTAATGAGCGCATAACTAATACACTTAAGAGGCAAGATTTTAGCCCACACCCCACATGCTCAAAATGAAAGACCTTTGTAATACAGACAATGAGTTTACAGTCAGGAAAACCAACTAGAACTTTCTATTTTTTTTTTTTTTACTTTTTTTTAATTTTAAAGAAAATAGTACAAAAAAAGAAAGAATAATAGCAAAATACAAACAACACAAAGCAAGGACATTAAAAATGATAAAGGCTTTCAAACCAAATGACAGGGATTAACAGTGATTGTTATATTACATATTGTTGTCTTCAACAAAGTTGCTCAGGTGACCAGATGTACGAATAGAAGATTGATCAAATCATTAAATAGAATAAGAAAATAATAATTTAAAGAACATTAGCAACAATACATAACGTCACTAGGCAGGATTGTGGGAATTCACTAATGGTTGTTACGCTGCAAATTATTGTTGTCACATAAATTGCTCGGATTACCAGATACAAGCATGCAAATTTCATCAAAATAGTGTAAAAAAACCTTTTAATCATTGATTGTTCCCCTTAGCAAGACTCAACAAATCATCAGACACCAACAGTACAATGGTGCCACTGACGTGTGTGTGTGTGTGTGTGTGTGTGTGTAAAATTTATCTTAGTACTTTTTCTTCTTTCCCTCATCCCAGTTCCTTCCTTTGAGCAGTTTCTTTCCCTTTCTTATTATCTGTTGTATATTTTGGGTTTTATTTATGCTTTCATGTTCTTTCACCAACTAGAACTTTCTAAAGTGTGATTTCTTAATGTGAAATATCAAACTATATGTTTCAATCTATCCTGTTTAGATAGTCTACTTTAAAAATAATGTCAAGTCCATTATAGAATCTTAAAAATAAATTTTCAGGTCACTTTAAAAATTTAAGTAGCAAGAATAAATCTACAGTTCTGTTGCACAGAATGGTGCCTATAGATTATGGAAATGTATACTTTAAAAAAGGTAGAAAAGAGAATTTTGAATGCTTTCAAAATACAATAATAAATGCTTGTGGAGATATGTAGGCTTTTGTTGATTTGAACGATGTGTTAAAACATCACATAATGCCACCTAAGTATATATAATTCTTATGCATCAATTGAAAGAATTTAAAAAGAGATTAACACTTAAAAATAAATAAATAAAAATAAGTAGATAGTACTGAATATACAGTAAAAGGAGGATTACTCTTGCAGCTGGAGGGAACACACTTCAATTTGAAGTTTGATTAACTCTGAAGTGCCAGTGCAATTTTCAGGTGCAGATGTCCACTAAGGAAATATGACCTCTGGGAGAAGTCTGTACTGGGAATAAAGTTCCAGCAAACCACAATTCCAGATTCAGACTAAGAGGGCTCCAGAGATCTTCTTATAAAATCTTTAATGTTCCATAAACTTCTCCTGTCACCACTCCCCTCTGCCATTCCATACCTCTTCACGGTTTCCTAATCACCTCTGGCCAGCATTTTTATTTCACTTCTAGGATGGTGTATGTCATATTGCTTTTCCTGGAACAAGATTGTACAGCATGACACAGATTGTCATGTTCTTTTCTAACGTATGTGAAGTAATTCACTAGCAACTGAGATTCATGCAGAACTTCTGAATCACTTCATTTCCCTGATACCTTTAAGAGAAACATCTGGACAGTGGCTTACAATGGGAGCACAATCCCTAAAATAATGATGAACTGTCTTAGTTACTTTCTTGCCCCAGTGACCTAATACCTCACACCTGAAACTTTAAGGAGGAAAGCTTTATTTTGGCTCACAGTTCAGAAGTTTCAGTGCATATTCTGCAAGTTTAAACACTAAAAAAGTGTGACAGAAGGGTCTGATTGGAGGAAAACTGTTCCCATAATGGCAGCTAGGAAGCAGAGAGAAAGGGAAAGGCCTGAAGGGAGATTCACTTCCGGGTCACACCCTCAGTAACCTGTCCCTGCCTCCATGCCCCACACTCCAACAGCAAGTCCACTATGGCACCTCTATGGTTCACTTACCTTCTTCAAACCCCACCTATTAGTGGCTGAGGCTCTTGAGGACATATAGGTATAAACAATAACATAAACTTTTCATAGAAGACTTTGATCTTCCACCACCTCTTTTCTAAATTAATCGATGAAAATATATCAAATAACATTTCCCCTCCAGAAATAATTAGAAATGAAATGGAGGAATAGGAAATGTTTAATCAAATTTAACATAGAGACCATGATATTGAAAATTCATGTGTTTAAATCTGAAACATAGAATAAAGCTGTACTATTTATCTAGACTGTTTTTCACATCCTTTCAACATGTTATTATGATGAATATACCTTAAATTTTAGATCATACTAATCAATAGAATGGAAATTACGTGTTTATTTATGAATGGATGGGTTGTTGGAACACTTCTCATACAAGTGAACTTATATATAAGTTGGTCTTTATTAACAAAGCACAAGCTCCAAGAGGTCTGTGCTCTTCAAAACAGACCAATTAGTGTGTTGAGAAAGGTATACAACTGCTTTGTGACTTTCTAAGATACTAGATTTCAGAATCATTTTTGTAGTGTTTATCAAGTATGTTAGTTGTTATACACAAGAATTTGTTCATTGTAAACTTTATTTTTTTCTTCAGAATGTAAATGTAGTGCCTGTTTTAGGTTTTCTAATTGCATGTGGGAGATATTACGCTAAGTAACAGCATATTGTATTCTTTTAATTGCCAAGTTTGAACTTTAAGTATTGAATCAGTGCCTCATAATAAAAATGACTGAGGGCAAACTTCCAAAGAATTCTTTAAAGTATAAAATAAATCTTCATTATAGTGAAACATAATTAATTACTAGTTATTTTCACTTCCACCAAAAGATGGTCATATACTAGAACATTATGTAACCTCAGTGTTAAAGTTTCCAAAAAAGGCACTAAAAATATTGCATAATCAAAACTGAAATGTAAGATATGAAAGTACAAATGTAAATGAACCATGCCCTTTTCTCAGCACCTGTTATCAAAGATAGAACAAAACTTTCCCTATTTGTATCTCTTAGATAGTGAGTCATTCTGAATAGCTGGATTTTCTACCTAAATGAGAGTGTTTAAGCACTGAAACACTTAATACATACTTCATTCTTTTCAGAGATATCATTTCTATCATTTTTATACCACATTAGTTTTTACATAGCAAAGGTAACTTTCATTTTTCCTTGTTCTCTTCATATTATCTTCATACGCATGGCTTAAGATTTCATAATTGAATTACTGGTTTCAAAGTAGAAGGTTATTTTTATTTTCACATTGGAAATTGGAAATTAAATGTCCATAATTTAAAATATATTTTCATAAACAAAGTTCTAAATTAAACTTAGGGAATATTATACAATCCCTATGATATAATTGCATATATATTTATTTTGCAATTTAATTTACTTGCCTAACACTGAATTAAAACATGTCTTTCTGTTTAAAATGAACAGATGCAGACATTAGGACTCTTTTGACACAGTGAAATACTTCCATCCATTCTCTTCAAATTGTTAGGTATTAGGTTTGGGAGGAATAAAAGAAATTTATGGAAAATTCTTTGTGCACCCCACTCTTATTGTGTTAGGTCAACCCACTTGTCATTCATTTTTTAGGTTTTGGTGTGGGGGAAAGTTAGGATATTCCCAACATCCCAGCATGTCACTGGACGGGATCAAAGGCGGGCCCCAAAAAGAAGATGGGGATCTCAACTTACCCTGTCAAGTAGCTTTTTGACTACTGTCACAGAAAATTTCAGGACACATCCATGAAAAGCACAGGCAGAATTAGGAAATAAGGGACACTAGGGCGGGTTTTCATCTTGAGCCTCTGGAGGAGCTCACTCACTCTGAAGAAGGGGCTCGGACTGGTCAGCTCACAGCAGCATGAGGCCAGCCTTTATGCATTAGCCGAGGTGGGCTGGGGTCTGGGTGATCGTTATCGCCCTTCTGGTTTCCTGGCTTTGGAGGAGTCCTTATGGCTTGAGGAGCAATTCAGTTCCCATGATGTGAATGTCCGGGGAATTGTCTGGGCTCCTGTCACGGGATGTGCCTCCCACTTGGGAAGCAGAGCTCATCCTGGGTCCGGGAGGCTCAGATTTTGCTTAACTCAAGGTGAATGTGGACCTCGACCTTGTAAACACTGGAGGCTGCGTGTCCCCGCAGCCCCAGAGCATTACTCTCTTCTTGGTGTTTTCAGTCATGAAGGGCTGGTTAGGGAAGTTCAGGCTGACTAACCCTGGTAATACTCTGCCTGCACAGCTGAGGAGGGGTCTGGCCCGAAGTGCGAAATAACGGGAGGTTCCTTGTGTCCTTTCTAGCTGTCTTATTTCTTTCATCCTGTCTCAAACACATTCAGACCGAAAGCTCATCCTCCAGCGCTTCGCCTGTTCAAAATGACTTCAGTGCGAGTCCCTGTGATGGAAGTAAGACTTTCCTTGCAGCTGGGATTGGAAACCAGGACCACTACTTGCTGTCAACACTGCCTGTCTCCCCACACTGCTGTTCTATTCTCAGCCCCACAAATACTGGATACTTCCAAAGCTGAACACAATTATTTGGATTCTACAGTTCATTTTCTTATCCCCTATTGCTTTTATGATCAGCTCTGTGAGCACTATCGTGAGGACCTCAGCATGGGCTCTGAACCTTAAGCAAAGGTATATTCATAGTGTTAACTAAATAAGTACTGTGAATGAGAATACATTCTGCACTTGGAACTGCAAGGAATATTAACTCAAGGATAAGTAAAAAAATTTAAGTTCAATAAGGGTAGAACAAATTGTTAGTCTATAATGGCTAGCACAGTGAATCATGGGAGATCTGTTTTACAAAAGGGAAGCGAGGCAGCTGTCTGCACAAAGTCATGGAGAGCAGGAGGGTTGTCTCCAACTGTGCATGGACAGAAGTATAGTTGACAAGGGCCTGTTACCCTTCAGAGAACCAGACAGATCCAAAGAAGCTTACACGGGCCAGCTCATTCACTTGCCAGTACTTGGATAGATCTATTTTTGCAATTACCTCTACTTTTAAATTTATTTACCCATGAAAAGAAAATAACCAATGTCACCTGAATATTAAGCAGAGGGTAATTTTGTCCTCACTGATCAGGACATAAGTGGATGGATTATTACAGCGCTGTGTCTGTGGTGTCTTCTTCTTCTAAACGAATTTACATATTTGTGATGCCCTCTACTAACATATTGAGAAGAGGAAGGAAAGTTTTGCCTGCAATTCTTTCTCAGAAGACCAAATTGCTTGTATTTTAAACTAATTAATCTAAAAAGGGAACACCTGTCTCTTCTTCACTAATGAGCCTGATGTTTTCCCATGAAGTCATTTAAAAAATTATTCTACTCTGTATAGTCATGATTCATTTCCAATTGTCTGTTCCTCCTGATTTGAAACAACAACAAAAAAAGTTTCCTCTTACTGAAGCTCGGAGAAAGGAAAGACAAGTGATTGTTCACTTGCCTGTAGAGATATTCTTGGCAAAGAGGGACTCAAATGCACTTGGAGATGATTAACTCACTTCAAGAATAGGGTAGCAGTGTCGGAATAGATACTTGCTCCTTTGTCAAGTCATGGAGCATAAGCGAGGTAAACTGTTAGGTGACGGTTCCTTCAGTTTTCTGTCATGTTTTCTTGGGAACTAATAATCATTTTGATCACAAATATTTGCTGCAAATTACTCCAAAGAAAGTCACTTATTGCTGTTGCTGCCTCAATTACTTTCACATGAAGAACCTCTTATCTCTTAACCTCTTTTCATGCCTAAGCAGCTCAGAAAATTCCTATGTGATACATTTTACATGAATAGTTTTAGCTCAGGCTCCAGAGGAGAAACTGAAGAAGATCTTTCTGTGTATCACGTAAAAAAGAATAGCTATTTTCTAAAAAATGAAAAAATACATTTTGTGCTCAAAAGATTTTAAAAGAACGCATTAAGGACAGTTAGAGACAATCTGTAGATTTGCATGCTTGAGTTTCAGTCCTTTCAGTGGTGAGCTTGAGCAAACCTTGGGAGATAGTTATGTAATACATATGCACATTTGAAAACGCAATGTAGACATAAAATAAGTCAACTTTGTCCAGCTTATCACATACAATTTGCACCTTTCTCCTTCACTGGAGTTTCCTTTGTTTGGTAGAAATATGCCTAGTTTATTGAGAAGCTTAATGAAATTATGATTGTTTAAGAAAGGATCATTTGTGTTTTACTCCTTCAAACAGGTTAGTCTGCAGCCACATTGAGAAAATTCTGATCCTAATTCTGATCAAGCATAATCTGATCTTGTACTTTCTCTTTTTTGTGTACTGCTTCCTACACCTTGTAGTTTGTGCCCCTCTGAAAGCCCCACACAGTGGGGAGACACTCTGCACATTCTGTCATCTCTTGGAATAGAACCTCTGATGGCAGGTTCTATATCATAATGCCAATCCTCATATACTTTCTTCATAAACATATTCAACTTATCTGATGGATTTCTCCTTCCTAGCGTTGTCTATGCCTCATTGTCATAGTAGACGTTGATGGGTGTCGGCAGCTGGGATCTCCCTGGCTGCAACATACAGGGATCAAATGAGAAACCAGTCTGCAAGTTCTTCCTAAAACAGTTGGTCCTGAAGACTGACTGTGGGAGGTAGGCTGCAGCATCTGTGACATGGGAGTAGAGAAAACAGACTCCTGGGAAATGAGGCTGCATTCTCTGAGAAGAACTAAATGTAGAATCATTGTTTGTTGATCATCTAATGAAAGAGGAGGTAGTATTCTAATAATTATCAAGTGCAGGCCATTGTACCATGACTTGGAAAAAGCTTTATTGAGTCTTCAGTTTTTTCATGCTAACTCTGGATATTCTCTCTCTCCCTCTTTTACTCGTGGCCCTAGTTTTTACACAGTATTATTAATTACATAACAGCATGTTTAAATGTTTTCCTTTAGAATAACTTAAGCCTTGTAGTGGGATAGAGTGTCACGTACACTGGCTTTGAGACCTGCTGGGGGACTGGCGGAGCACACTTTGGGCTGTTACCGGTGGGCCTGGAGAAGTGGGTTTGGGTGTTACATAGGATCCCAGGCCTTGCTGCTTTGCTTCCCTGTGCCTTTCACTGGAGCATCTGGGCTCTACCGTGTCGCTGAGCCACGATGTTCCCGCCTTGGAGCCAACTCGCCCTGGCCTGAATCCTCTGGACCTTAAGCTAAATTATATGTCTCCCCCTGTAAGAGGTGAGCGTCAGGTCCTGAGTCCCAGCAATAGGAGACCTTGTTAATGTAAGAATTAATAGGTAACGTTCTAAAAGCGTAGAGAGAGGTTCCAAAAACAACAAAAAACAGGAAGATAATATCTCCCAGAGATAGTATCTTGCATACTGTCCTCCACTCTATTTCTTTAACTTTACAAAGAAGAATGCTTCGTGAAGTTTCTTTCCAATGGGTTCAGGAAATTATATATTTGTAGAGAAATACAGAGAGGTAGAGCTGTTTGCAGACTGTGCATTGGGTCAGTTTTTGTAACTGAACAGTGTGATACTGTGTGTTTTTTCCTTTCTGTAGCATTTCTAAAGTTCAGCATTTATAGCCTTCTCTTGTCTCAGGTTGTCTGTGCCCTTGCTTGTCAGCAGAGCCTACCTTTGCGTCTTGAAAGAATTAAATGGGTTTCTCAGAAGCCCTTGCCTGTTTCCTTATGTGGTGAACTGAAGTGAAGTTAGATGATACATTCCTTCTTTAGGTTCTTCAGATGTTTCTTATCTATAGAGAATTTAAACAAGATAAACTGAGAACATACAAAATTTAGAATTTCCAACTAGAATTTTGGTGTTTGAAAAAGAGGTTCAGACTCAGTGGCACATGATTAGTATTTCAAAATGTCAATTGTTAAATTTTTTTTTTATTTTAAAAGTATAAAAAACAAAAAGATATTAACAAACAGACACAAAGTAGCATAAGAATAGTACAATCGAATCTGAGTTACAGATAAGGTGACAGGGAAACAATGGTTGTTGCATTACATATTGATAATTTCTAATTGTATATTCAGGAAAATAGGTATAGACATGCAAAATTGCTCAGACAAATAATCATCAACTATTCCTTACAATAAAGTGATCTAAGTCAGTAGTACAACTTGTTTTTATAGTGTGATAGCAAAAAGAACTACATCAACTACAACAGAAAAAGAAAGACAAAAAAATAAAATAAATGAAAAGCAGTAACAAAGAGACACACGGGCTGGGGATATAGCTCAGTGGAATAAGTGCCTGCCTAGCAAGTGCAGGGTCCTGAGTTCGATCCCCAGTACCGCAAAAAAAAAAAAAAAAAAAAAAAAAAAAAAAAAAAAAAAAAACACAAAGAGACACAAAGTAGCTCAATAAACTTATAATCATAATTGAATTATAGACAAAGCAACAGAAAACCAACAATAGTTGTTGCATTTCATATTGATATCTTCAAAATATATGCTCCGGAGAACACATATAAACATACAAGATTGATCAAACAATCAGTCATCAACTATTCCTTACCATTCAATGACATAAGTCAATAGTAGAACCATGTTAGCCATCCTGCACATATGTATATACATACATACTTACGTACCACATACATAAATTTTTGCCTCATTCTTTTCTCCTTTCCCTCGTCCCATCTGTTCTTTACTTTTGAACAGATTTCCTTCATATCTCTTAGTTTATGTTCCCACCCTCAGGTTCTTACACCAGTGACACAATACGTTGCCTGCACATGTACCTCTGATTTATTTCAATTATGAGTATGGTGTCTAATTGTGATCATTTGCCTACAAAGGCCCCAAATCTGTCCCTCTTTATAGCTGAATAATATTCCATTGTATAAAAATGCCAGTTTTTTAATCCAGTCTTCTGTGGATGGACATTTGGGTTGCTTCCACAATTTAGCTATTACAAATTGCGCTACTATAAACATGGGTGCACATATATCAGAGTGATATGATGCTTTCAGATCTTCTGGGAAAATACCCAGAAGGGGAATAGCTGGTTTGAATGGAACGTCTAGACCTAGTTTGCTGAGGAATCTCCAAACTGCTCTGCACAGTGGTTACACCAGTCTGCATTCCCACCAGCAGTGTAATAGAGTCCCTATTTCTCCAGAGCCTCGCCAGCATTTGTTATTGGATGATTTTTTCATACTGGCCATTTTTACTGGGGTGAGATGGAATCTCAGTGTTGTTTTTATTTGCATTTCTCAAATGACTAAGGATGTGGAACATTTTCTCATGTATTTATTTGCCATTTGTATTTCTTTACCTGAGAAGTGTGTATTCATCTCAGATGCCCACTTCTGGACTGGGTATTTGAATTTGGATAGGTACATGTTTTTTAATTCTTTGTATGTTCTAGATAGAAGACCTTTGTCTGAGGGACAGCCAGCTAGGATTTTTTCCCAATTTGTGGGTTTTCTTTTTACTTTGCTGGTGATTTCTTCAGATGTACAAAAACTTTTCAGTAGGATGAGGTCCCAGTTATTGATTCTTTGAAGTGTTTCCCTTGCTGTTTCATTTTTGTTCATGAACTCTCTGCCTACTCCTATGTCTTCAAGATTTTTACCTACTTTCTCTTTCAATAGGTTTAGAGTTTCTGTTTTAATATTGAGATCTGTGATCCATTTTGACCTGAGTTTGGTGCATGGTGGTAGACTTGGGTCTATGTTCAGTTTTCGGCAAGAGGCAAGCCAGTTTTTCCAGCACCATTTATTAAACAGGTCATCCTTTTTCCAGTGAGTTTGGTTGGCCCCTTTGTCAAATATTAGGTGGCTGAGTGTGTTTTTCGTTGTGGTTGTATCTTCCAGTCTGTTCCATTGATCCTCAGGTCTGTTTTTTAGCCAGTACCAGGTTGATTTTATTACAGTAGCTTTGTAGTATAATTTCAGGTCAGGGATTCTGATTCCACCTGACTTGTCCTTGTTGCCCAGGATTGCTTTTGCTATTCTGGGTCTCTTCTGGTTCCAGATGAATTTAAGGCATTTTTTCTCTAGATCTGTGAGGTATACTAATGGTAGTTTAATGGGAATTGAATTCAATCTGTAGAACAGTTTTGGTAGTATGGCCATTTTCACAGTGTTGGTTCTTCCTAACCATGAGCAGGGAATGTTTTTCCATTCATTGAAATCCTCTTCGATCTCTTTTTTCAGAATACTGTAGTTTTCACTGAATAAATCTTTCACATTCTTTGTTAGATTGATTCCTAAGTATTTCAATTTCTTGGATGCTATTGTAAAAGGTTTGGTTTCCTCAATTTCTCTCTCAGTCTGTTTGTTGTTCGTGTATAGGAATGCTTCAATTGTTAAATTGTGATCAAACAGGGAAATTGGGTACAAAAGTATATTTCTAAATCCAAATTTCTGTTATTAATTTTCAAGGTCACAGTTGCTCTGAAATTACTGCACATTGGAGGCAGAGAATAGGGAAAAATAGAAAACATAATTACACCAAAATTACATTCTACATTGATGAAGCAGTGACAGCTATAGCAATTACATCCTTGATTTTACTCCTTGATTATTATGAGGGTAAAAAGTAGATTCTAAAATAGTAAGAAACTTAGTACAACTAAATATCAGCATTTCATTGTCTTCATAGTTATATTTTAATGTTTATTTTATGCTAAAAAGGTAAACCATGAAAAATTTACATATTTAGTCAAAATATTTATCAGATTTCAAAAAATATTCAGCAGCATATATTCTTGTCTAGTTTAAATTTGACCATCATATAAATGAATTCTCAGTTCTTAGAGGATGAGTTAATTTTCTGTCATGTTCAACTTATATGTCAGCAACTGTTTGATGATTAATGTTAAATAAGTAATATATTATCATTTTTATTGGCTGTTTGATTTTCTCACTCACCACTTGTAGGCTTGCTTTGTAACTTTGAGGAATATTACTAGAGCAAATTGATCTTCTCATTCTATTTTCTTGTGATTTATTGATAGTAGTGAAATAGCAAACGGCAGTCGTCAACAATTATTACCTTTAGAAAGTTCTCAGAGTGAACTGTCTGACATATCTCATTGGAAATTTCAGTGCTTTCTGAAATGCATAGCATGTAACTTCCATGATAAAACTGAGCAAATGATAAGTACACACAGCAACAGCAGTGTCACCTTCCTCTCCATGCGCTTACATGTGTGTATGAGTCTGCAAAGGAAATTTCTC